>JAEAOA010002043.1:5000-30289 GCA_016746295.1 Potamilus streckersoni | reverse complement strand
CTCGTAATTTGATCTGTCAGCAACAGTGACTATTTCACCATCATCATCAGATTCATTCTTATACAAAATATCATCTTCACTAAAACCAATAGATTTGTCTATAAAATCTTTGGAAAATGTGACCTCATCACTGACGACTTTATCGCTGGCGACTTTGTCGCTAGTATCTTGTTTGTAGAGTTCAGCAAGTCGTTTCATCAAGCCCATTATTATAATATATTTTTATCTAATTTATTATTATAAGATGACTGATGAGATAAAATATCACCAAAAAGTTAATATAGTAAATTACAACGAACTAGCCGAAGCGGTAAGAAAATGTTTGTTGGGTTATATTGTTGACGTTATTGTAATACAAGGTGATTCTCATAAAATATTACTAACAGAAGCAGAAAAGAATAAAATTAATGAAAGTGCAGTAACAACGCTAAAATTTCATCACGATGATATCATAGCATTTGCTCATCATTGCTTGACTAAAACCGAATTACAAAATATTATTGATCATCATATCTAAAACGAATCCTAGCATTGTATTCGCTTGAAAAAGTTGATTTTAATACTCCATCAGCTACAAATTTTACGACTGCGGGATTTACCTTATAATATTTCGCCGCAGCTGTAATCGATTTGAATTCGATCTCCTCATACTTTTCGAGGTTTTTTGAAATAACAGGTTTTGCTGGACATCTAAAATTAATACCACCACCTCGTCCTTTTCTTACATTTTCCTGTTGGGTAACTAGTTCTAGATTTTCCAATCGATTATCAGTTTTTACGTTATTAATATGATTAATAACCAAATCATTAGGTATAGATCCGTTGAACACCTCGTAAATAAGACGATGACCATAATAACGAACTTGATTTGGCGATGTTCCTCTAACAGTTACCCTGATATATCCCATATTGCTAATAGTACCAAGATTTTTTTTAGTTTTTCTGTTTCTAATAATACCGCGATCGTTAGCCTCGTATAAATCAAAGACTGGATGCGGCTGAAACTCATCTTCTAAGGATAAATTTTCAATGTTATCATCAGTGACTTTACCGTTATAATAATATACACGCTGTCCCTCTGGAATATCATCGCAAAACAAAGTGTAAATAAAATCTTTTCTAAACATTGCAATCCTCTCGGTATTATCTCCCTTTACACTAATCGTATAACCCGCTGACGTTAAATTACCAACGAATCTTCTTCTGGTGTTATATAGCCACAGCATTATTTGACATGAATGTTTTCCTGTGACGTTAAACATTAAACCAAGCCATGCGAATGCAAATATTGATGTCATAGTAGTGGTGTGATCGATTCATATATTAACTGCAGACTACATACACACTTACTTAAAACTAAGAAAATATTTATATAAAACTCGGTTTATTTCCTTCCGAAATCAGGTGATTGGTTTAATACGCTCACATATGATGTCCTGATGTCAAAACTGAAGTAATAGTTCACGGTCTCATGTATGGAAGACTTAGGTTTGTATCGTCGGTCTATTGATTTTCTAAGTACTGACTGATGTTCTAAAATTTGTGTTTCTACCATTATTGCGGACTATTTCGGAAAGGAATTAAACATGATTGTTTTCCTAAACCATCCGTTTACAGCATCGCCGTTCTTCATGGTAAATTTACTTTTTCATGCAATATGTCAAAGAATAACATAATCATGCATCGTTGCTAGAAACTGTATAACATTCAACTATACTTGCCCTATTGCCCTATATGAAGCATAAAAATACGTTTTGTCTCAGTGGGCAATGATTTGGATTAAAATACGAACCAAACTCATTGAATTTATTCCAAATGTTCATAAAAAAATAAACGTACACAATTCCGTGGCAATACCACCACCTTTGGAAAAAGTTGAAATATTGTTTAGGGAACCACCGAATGCTTATAAAAACACGTCCTGAGGTATACAAAGTCGTATAAGATAATTTTATAGTAAACGCGATCTGCTATCACACCATATTTACATAATTGGCTTGCACACTTTCCGACCCTCGAATCGCCTCAATTCGGAAAGTTTACTGCTGCGAATCCAACGCACAACGTGTCAAGCATGCGGAGAAGACCTTTTCTTATATATATATATATATATATATATATATATATATATATATATATATATATATATATATATATATATATATATATATATATATATATATATATATATATATATATATATATATATATATATATATATATATATATATATATATATATATATATATATATATATATATGTTAGCACCTGATAGTCCGTTCCAAAAATGAATTCTCTACTGAAGAGTTATCTTGGGAATGTACCCACTCCTCACGCCAGTACTAAGCACTCCGTTCAGTCGCGAAGTAGTGTTGCTCAAGAGACAGTAATTTCCAATTTGCGTAGGTAATGGGTAATAGTATCCGCTTTTGCTCCTAGAGCACAACCGCCCCATATCCCGTATATTATGCACGAATCAGCAGTACGACATTTTGTTCAGATCTGACAACTTTAGAATTGATGAACTTTAATGCGTTAAACTTTCTTTCCTGATACGATGTCAAAAACACATTCTTGGGTAGCCAATTTCTAGTTAGGCATGTTAATGGGTTGGCAATTGCCGCAGCATAGGGAAAAAAATTTCCTAACAATCACAATCAAACCAAGAAACATCAATTTTTTTTCTTGGTCTCTCGTCTAGTGATATATCTGATCCCTCCAATTTCGTCAAGGTGGCGTTTAATTTCACCGACACCATTTACGAAACGGCCTTAACATTCGAACTATAATATGGTATACTATATTTGGTAAGTCTAGCTGTGAGAATGGCTTTGCAGAGTTTGTCATACAAACTGATAAATAATTTGATATGTTCCTACCAGTTGCACATAGCTGCAAAGGTATCGTCTAGACTTTCAACGTTTTCGATACCTCACAATACTATGCGTATAATGCTATCTCACAACGCTTCGGTATTGACCAAACCAAAACACATAACTTTAAATTGATACAAACCTGTGGATGTCGAGAAAATCTATTAATACGCAGGCATTATTTTCGATGTGTACCTGTCAATATCGTTTAGTAATATTTAACTTTGAAACGTTTTAGTAAGCTGACAGCTTTGAAAACAGGCCCTTAATATATTTTGTCGGTATCGCATCGAAAATAGAGACTGGTTTTGTTTCGTCCTTCTTTCAGACTAATGCTGCAAAAGGAGGAAACAGGGCAATGAACTGGTCAATAATTTGATCTACTACTTCCTCAATGGACTCTGGTGCATTAAAAGGTATCAATTACCCTTTAAGCCTGATTGGCTATGATGTATTAAACTTTATCACTTGTGTCAAACCAATATGTCAAGCTCTGTGTACGATGATCATCGGATCAGTCAGTGTACACACTAATTTGGTTTATACACTCTTTTTCCTACCTCGACATTTCAGTCATGGAGACTAACTCCAACTCCTGGCTCTATTGAACGTCTGTATTACCAGAAACTATGATTATCAGAACCCCTTTGTCAACTGATCAGTCAGGTCCTTCCACGAAAAGTTTCGGTGTATTGGCATGACAGATTATCGAGCTACATCCCGTTTTGATGATGTATTCCATGTTGTCCTTACCATATCTAATTCACTTCGTCCTTTCCATTGGACCAATAGCACCAACACTATATCACCCATATCAAGTTTCCTACTTCCTCTTCTGCAGTTAAAATACACAGAGTACTTACAACATCATTCGCAAGCTCTTCTTATGCTATCCGACACATGTTCTCTAATCTTTCTTGGATGTCCATTACGTGTTGGTAAGTGATTTTAACTTCCTCATTAAGCGGCTTCCCAGACAGTTTACAACATGACACAAATTGTAATACCGTAAAAGATTTCAAGCGGTGAAATATCCAATCTTCCATGATGAACCTTCCTACACATTACCAAAATCGTGTTCAGATATGTGACGCAATCTCGTGGTCTTTCGGCGCATATCTAACACAGCATGTTTCAATGTCCCGTAAAATATATCCACTAGTCCATTAGACTTAAGGTGATACAGTGCTGTACATATTTTCTTAAGGGACCGCAACCTACCTTTTTTGTCCAATAAGATTTGCGATCAATTGTAGTCCACAATCATTAAGGACCGCCTGAAGAACTTTGTCCGCATTAATGTCGGCAGAATATATTGGGTTTCAAACAACAGTTTGGGTCACCTACACTCCACACGAGCACTGCCAGCAACGGAGGAAGAATAATACACAATATTCGCTTCGCAGATGATATTGATGGTCTAGCAGGAGATGACAAGAACTGAATGGCATGTTTGAGGGCCTCGACTCAACCTCCACGTATCCCACATAGGACACGGTATGGCGATTAGTACCGATTAAACTAAACTGATGACAAACACCAATGACATAAGTGCAGAAATGAAGGTCAGGGTACAGAATCTGTAAAGAGAAACAAGCTTGAAATACTTGCTATCAGTTATCACATATGAGTGCTCCAAACCAAAAATACTGGATTGCCCAAAAAAAGCAGCAATAGCAACCTTGAGACCAATATGAAAAGACACCCACGTTGTTCCGAAGTAAAGCTCATGCAAACGATTGTCATATCCGTCGTTCTGTATGCTTACGAAATATGGACAATCACATAAGATCTACAAAGAAGGTTTCAAACCTTCGAAATGAGATGGTAAAGCAAGATCATTGGAATATGATGCATTGACCGTGTTACCAATTAAGTCCACAATGGGCTCCACCAACCCATCGGATCCCTTATAAACGTATTTACTACTGTAAAAAGAAGCAAACTAAAATGTTGCGGACATGGTTTCTTGATCATCTGGAATGGCAAAAACAATATTGCAAGGCAAAGTGCGTGAGTGTAGAAGAAAAGAGAGACAGAACAAGAGTGGGAAGACAACATTACTAAGTGCACAGTTATGGTATGTGGAGATTCCCAAAGGGTAGTAGAGAACATTGAAAGCTGGAGAGAATTAGTTGTAAAGTCGACTGTTTTTCCCGGAGTACCTCTTCGGTTCAAATATTGATGACGATGATAAGGATGATGATGATCAATTGTTCTGACCTTTTTTCAAAATCAGTGCCTTGTATTGGTAAACAACTCTTTTTGACTTTTTGTACATTATTTTACTCCAAGTCATTACGTTACGTTAATGTCATAGTAGTATAGGAACATGAGAGTTTTGCCCCATCACCCCCTCCCACACCTCCTCCCCCACCCCCGCCAAACCCTCATTTCCCTATACTACTACTATGTAGAAAGATATTTTGTAACCAGACAAAACAACAGGTGTTGGAATGCGATAGGCTCTGTCAACAGAAGTGACGAATTTGTTAGAACAGTGTATGTGTGGAATATGATTAATCTAAAGACGGCAAATGGGTTTTACCACAAATTTTTTATCAGATAACAGGATAACAATTAAACTGTGCATTAGAACGTTTCAGTTAACAAGGTGGAAATTAAACTAGCATTAGAATGAAAATGATATTATTTTAGTCATATTATATCTTAAGTTTAGATAAAATTATACGTTACTCATATTTTCTTTGATAATTTTTTCCGTACTTGCTAACCCTCATTGGTAGAATATCTGTTAACATATTGTCAATAGTACGAAATTCACGTAATAAATCATCCATATTATATTTAACTCCTCGTAGGTAAGGCCGGATCTGATCAAGTAGTTTCTTGTAAGTTTTAATTGATGCTTAACATCCGTGCTTCTTTATCAAAAGTCTTGGTTCTACTTTTTTACACGCCGCTGTATGAGAAACACCAATACCAGATATAATTAACAAAAATGGATTTAATGATACCCCACTTGAAATTATACCAGAACTGGTCATTAACAAGGGTAGATATGATATTACTCGAAGGATCTTCTTGTAGTATTTGTAACATTTTTTAACACACCAAAGTTTTTTATGATAATATTTATAGTATTGTATTAGTGCGTCCAGATCCTATTCTGGAATATCTTCTGAAATGTGATTAAAACCAACTATACTTCTTTTCATTATAATATTTGTTTACATAGTTATGACAAAAACAACTACAAATTCCAAACACCACGCATAAGGACCTATAAAATTTTTATCAGTTGGTCCAAGTGTAAATTTCTCCTCAGAATTTTTGATTAATATTACATATAATATTCCAAATAAGTCATTATCTAAATAACGCCATGGAAGTGTGGTAAATATTATTTTAAACTTTGCATTGCTAAACACTGACAATCTATATATACCAGTAACTTCTGCAGTGTATTTTAATGAATAATTTTCCTTCGTCCATGTACCAGACCCAGTTGCAACAGTATACATAATATTTTTAATCTGTTTGTGAGGAATTTTAATTATATTCGTTTTGTCAACAATATTAGGAATTCCACTAATATAATCATTGAGTTTTGTGTTAATATCATTGAGTTTTTTGTTAATATTAGCGAGTGTAATGTTAACATTTGATGGATTTCCTAAAAATTCATCTCTAATTTTGTTTATGTTTCTGCGAAAACTTAAAAATGTATTCACCTGACTGGTATAATCAGTTTTGAGCGCTGTGTTTTCATTATTAATTGAAGCGTCCCAATCATTGACGTATTTTTAGTGACAGCATCCCCATCCTCAGTTGGGTTTCCAAGATCTGTAATCTTGTTTTGTGTCATAACAATATTCCCACTTGGATTTCGTACAACTACATCTGACAGTTTTACGTTACTCGTCTTTAATCGTCCTTCTTTGTCCTGGAAAATGACGACTTCATCTGGATCTACGCTGGTAAGATTTAGTAAATTATTGATTTCATTTTTGAGCTGATCAAGAGTTGCATATTTGGATAAGTCACCTTGGTAACCTTTTGTGGATAAATCTGATAGTGTTCCAAATTTTGTATAGTAGCTCATTATTTACTGTCCTAGATAAAATTATCAACACTAGTTTAATATTATATAAAATGGCAAAATCATTGATATCAAACTTTGATACAGAGAGACTAGTGAAGCACAAACATAACAATGAACTTCCTGATTGTCATTATCTTATTGTTGGGCGAACTGGATCGGGGAAAACAAATTTGCTTATGAATTTGCTTCTTGGTGATAATTTTAACTACGACAGAGTTTATATTTACACTATCAATCCACAGCAAGATAAGTATGAGTTATTAAGCGAATATAATAGCAAGCTTCGTGATGATCTTAAAGCTGGTGAAGATTTTTTTTATAATTAGGCAGCCAGAAGATCTTACTACAGTTAATCAACTTGATGCAGATGAACATAAGATAGTAGTTTTTGACGATATAATTCTAAATAACATGGAGATGAATAAAAAAAATAATATTTCTCACTGTCACGTAACAAACAGTGTAATTCTGTTTATCTCGCTCAAGGATTTTATAATGTTGATAGATTTATTAGGCGAAATACGGGATGTTTTATTTTATTTCCAGGACTGGATAATGTTGACGTTAGAAATATTGCAAGCGAGCAATGCGGTGGCGTGACAAAAGATAAGTTTATTGAACTTTACCGTAATGCTACAAAAGATAAATTTAACTTTTTCTTGTTTGATAAACTTACAAATGATCCAACTAAAATGTTTCGCTGTTGTATTAACAGTTACTTACAGTAAAGCGTTTCAATTTTATAAAATTTATAATTATAATAATGGACAAACGAGCAAGATACAGACAGCACATAGAAGATCTAAAAATTCTTGCTCAATCTCAGGCATCACTTAAGCAAAAAGTACAAGAAACACGACGTGGGCAAGTAACTGCTACAGAAGCAACAGCTACAATTTTCAAGCCGGTTACTGAAGCAATGTTAGGTAAACATCCTGAAACTAAACCTTTATCAGAAAAAGAACTTAAACAACTGCAGGAAAAAGGTTTGGTTGGAATTGTTAAAGAACAACAGGAAGCAGCTGCTGCAAAACTTGTTACTACATCTGATGAAGAAAAAAGAAAACTAATTGAGGCATTTACAGCAAATATAGCTGAGCCTGCTCCTAGACAAGCTGAAACAGATCGATTGATAAACAATCCGCTGGAACTTGAGCGAAGATTAGCAGAGTTAACAACGCAAGGAATAACAAATATTATAAAAAATTTATCAGGAGATATAAAAGATATCAAAGAGGAGCAACAAAGAGTTGGTGAGCTTACTGTAAAGTTTATGGAAGTTTGAGATCAAAGATTACATTTTATAAAAAGAGCAAATGATGAGATAAAAGGTATTGAACATGATGATTTTTTAAGGAATGAAAATATAAGGGGTATTGATGATATAAGCAAGTGGACTGATGTAGAATATCAAACATTACTCGATAGATTAGATGAAATATTTAAAGACGGAGTTACTGCTAAAGATGAAATAAACACGGTTACAGAAATTGATGATAGGATTCTACTTTATGATAGGATGAGATATTGCGTTATTGCTCTCACATTTAAAAAAAACAGCAGAAAATAGTAGATTAAAACCTTTTGGTAGTGGGTGGAGTTTTAGAAGGAAATTTTTTACTTTTGATAAATCTGGTATACGGAAAAGTAGAGTAAGAAAAGGAACTGGTGTAAAGGTATTTACATCAACTACTGAAATGATAGGTAGATTAATGTTATTAATATCGTCAAAGGAAGCTGGTAATGATAGTGTTGAACTTGATAATGAAATCATTGACATACTTGATCATCTAAGATCGAGTGAATTATTAACATCTGACGAATATGAAACTCTACACCGCGACTTAATTTTGTAAAATGATACAATATTAAAGGAATGCAAACAACATTATTACTAAACTCTAGTGAGTCTGCGATAGATAGCGCAAATTTTTCAGTAAATTATATTCCACCTATCCAACTAGATCCTACAAAACAAAATGAAATTGGAATAATTTCTTGTAGGTGCTGGAATGCTATACCTAACGTGAAAAATGATGTTAACGATGAAATGTATTTTACTATGATTACAACATCTCCAATATCTACAACAAAAAAAATAAAAATTCCGCAAGGAGCTTATAATATTACTGATCTAAACAAGGTAATCAAAAAGCTCATCACAAAAGCTGACGGTGTGGCTGATAATTTTGAATTGGCAGCAAATTATAACACATTACGAACTAGGATAACTTTGAAAAATATAGTTATCAGTCTTGAACCAAGAGAAAGAAGTATTGCACAACTGTTAGGATTTACTGAAAAAACTTACACTGCACTTGATCAGCCTATTACATATGACAGTGAACTGCCAGCAAATATAACAGAAGTAAATACAATATTAGTAAATTGTTCTATTGCTTCTGGTTCTTATGCATCAAAAGGTAGCAAAGGTCAAACGATTTACAGTTTCTCACCAGAAGACCCGCCAGGTTCTCTCATGCAAATAACTCCACGACATATTATATATTATCCTTTAAACGTTGAAGATCAAATATCAAGTATAATAATGCAGATGACAGATCAATCAGGAAAACTGTTACATGCTAATAATGAAGTTGTAACTTATTATTTACATCTACGCGAGCAAAAGTAAAAATTATGCAACATCAAATATAATGAAACAAAGAAAAAAAAGTTTATCGAAGAAAAATAGTAGGAGGATTTTTTGGAAATATATTCAGTAAAGTTTTTGAAAATATTCCGGGTATAGCACGTAAAGTTGCACCAATTGCTATTGACGCTGGTAAAGCTTTTGCAACTGGGGCTGCATCTGCCGCTGGGACTGCGGTGGGACAAAAAATAGCTGATAAAATAAAAGGTGATCCACCAACTGCATCTGAAATAAAACAAGCTATCTCAGAAATCGCTCCAACAATAGAAACTCAAAAAGCTATGATAACAACAACAAAAATGTTATTATCACCAAAGGGCGAGCAGATCATACAAAAATTAATACCTAAAGTAACAATGCCGCAATAAAATTTTATATAATCTAATAAAATAAAATGTCTGTTAAAAATTATCTCGAGTTAACAGAAACTTATGACATCGACAACGATGTGACAGAATTCGAGTTTGTTGAGTACCTTGATGAGAATTCTAACGAACCAAATAAAGCTGGTATTAGAACCTTTAACACCAGAGACGAAGATGTATTTCTACTGCCACATAAGGCTATGTTAGAAGTTCGTGGTCAGGTTATGACAGTAGCCAATCCACCTGCTGCAATTGCAGTTGGAGCAGAAGTAGCTCTTATAAATAACGGCTGGTGTTTATTCAAAAGTGCTAGATATCAACTGGACAATCAAATTATAGAAGATATTTCAAGTCCTCTACAAGTTGCATGTACAATTTTGAATATTATTTCGTTTTCCGACGATTTCTCAAGATCAACTGCAACTAACATGATGTGGTTTAAAGATACTGGACGGGGTATAGCTGAATCAACAGAATTTCTAAAAAGAGGTGCTATAGTACATGGAGCTAATGCTGATGCAAATGCTGTAATTGTAAGAAATTTTCTCATTGCTAATGCAGACGCGCTAGGTATTGCTGCACCAGGTGCAGCTGCTAATACAGACGCTACAAGAGTTTCTCTTACAGCAGCTTTTAATAATCTAAATATAACACCACCAGCTGCAGATGCAAACGGTACTGCGATGTTAAATTTACTTCTTAACACACTTGACGTGAGAAATCCACGTTATAACGAAGGCTTTGCTAGGCGAAGAAAACTTGCAGCAGGATCACGTCAAATTACAATGATGCTTCCGCTAAGCACAATTTTCGGCTTTTGTCGCGATTATGATAAAGTATTTTGCGGAGTAAAACATACTCTTATTTTAGATCGAGCAGACCAAAGCGATTGCTTGTTTAGATTTGGAGGGGTTGATATACAGTTTATCATAAACAAACTTGCTTTGTGGATGCCACGTATAATACCATCAATCACTAAAATGTCAGAATTAAATAGTACGCTTGATAAACATACAAACAGAATTTACTTTAAGCAGCATAAGATATATCAGAGAGCGGTTCTAAATACTACTGGCTACACATGGAGGGTCACAACAACATCAAGCGAACAACTGCCGAGAAATATCTTTGTCGTATTTCAACAACAAGCCCGACGAGGTAACCAACAACAAAATAATGCAATATTTGATCACTCTAATGTCAGATGAATATACGCTAGATTAAATTCAAAGCAATATCCAGAACGAGCTATCGAGTGCAATTTTGCTGATGATGCTAATAAAAATATTTCTCGACCGTACATGTACCTGCTTGACGCAATACAAAAATATCAAGATGTTGAAGATGGAATTCAAATATCAGCAGAGGAATTTCGTACGCTTTATCCTATATTTCATTTTGATGTTAGTAAACATAACGAGCGAGCTGTAGACAGTACAGCGGATACTGAAATTACAGGTATCATTAAAAATCAATCCTAATATTTCTGATGGTGTTTTAACAAAATTAATGCTAACAAAAATTCAAGTAAAAGTGTGTGATCGTAAAAAAAAAACTTTTGTTTTAAATTTGAGTGCTGCACAAATGACAGCGATGGAAAACGACGTTGTCGTTAAAAGTGGATTTCTTGGTCCAGCATTATCAGTATTAACTAGTAAAATAATACCTAAAATTTTACCAGTCTTAGGCACATTAGGACTAGCAGCAGCGTCTGGAGCAATATCTGGCGCAACGAAGAAAGCAGTCGCAGGTAATGGTATCATTCGTTGAAGTGGAATAAAAAAATTTTAAATTTTATGTAAATGGTATATTATAATGCCACAAAAGAAAAAAAAATCGCCAACAATAACAAAAAAGAAAACAACAAAAACAAAATCGCCAACAACAAAATGCAAATGCATATGCAATCAACCACAACAAGGAGGAATTATTCCAATCGCTCCACTTTTGGCGGGACTAGCGGGAAGTCTGCTGCCAAATCTTTTATTAATCGGACGTGGTCTAACATTACCGGGAACTCGACCACCCCGTTGAGTAATTTTGATATCATTGATAGGTTAAAAGCGGTTCCTGGATTTCACGGAGTTTATTCTAAAGATGAACTCGCAGCAATAAAATCACCATCAGCTGTAAGTTCGTGTGTTATTAATATACAAGATTTTAATGACGGAACCGGCACACACTGGGTAGCAGTTTATAATAATAATTATTTTGACTCCTTTGAACTTCCTCCAACCGATGTAATAAAAAAGTATATGAAGAAAAAATTTAAAAAGATGTATTATTCATCAAATCTACACCAACCTGTTGGAACGTCTGCTTTCGGATATTATTGTATTATGTTTATCCAACAGATGAGCAGAAATCTCAATTTTTTAAAATTTATTTTACAGTTTGACAAGCATCCTTCTCACGCTAATGATGAGATCGCAATAAATTTTATCTAAACTTAAAAATAGAATAATGTCAACATACTGTCTCAAGTGTAGAACTAAAACAGAAAATATTAATGAAACAACAGAAGAAACAAAAAACAACAGGATAATATTATAAAGTTTTTGTGCAGTCTGCGGAAAAAGAAAAAATATGTTTTTAAAGAAAGTGTCCCCAGCGACAGTATCCTCAGAGATGTCGCTAGGATCTGGTTATCCTGATATTATTTTAGTCGACGAATAAGAATATAGAGTGATATGCAACTGTGATTCTGACAGAGATTTGTGTCTTGAGCAAAGAAAAATTGTCGCATACTGTCAATGTTGTAACAACAGAGAAATAATAGGGTCAGGTATAGATATACATAAAATTATTGGAAAATTACCAAAACCAAAAGGTGGTTAGACATTGCCAGGTCATCGGTATACAGGACCTTACAATCCGCTAGATCAACAACTAGATGAAAACGACACTCCATTGCCAGGTCAAGAGCCTTATAATCAAGTGGATGCAATAGCGATGCGTCATGATATCTGTTATCGTGATCATGAAAACTCGAAAGTAGATTGTGATAAAGTAATGTTAGACGAATTACGTGATATGGAGTCAACAAATCTACGAGAACGTTTTGATAGAAGATTTGTTCAGGAAATGATAGGAGCAAAATATAAACTTGGACTCGGGCAAAAAGTATACGATGATCTTGCAGTCGAGCTGCATAGACCTAAAAAAAAAGTTCCCACGACGTAAAGTTGTCGCTAATGGTGTAGATGATATCTGGGCAATAGATTTGATGGATGTATCCAATCTAGCTCAGTTTAACGTTGGCGCTGATGGTGCTCCAAAAAGGTATTTGTTTAATGTTATAGATGTTTTTAGCAAATACGCTTTCAGTGTATCTGTTTCGGATAAGACAGGGGCTTCAATGACTGATGCGCTAAAAAGAATAATAACGAGTACAGAAAGAAAACCGAATAAAATTTGGACTGATCACGGATCCGAGTTCTTTAACAAAAAGTTTGAACAGTTTCTAGAACAAAATAATATAAAAAGGTATGTTACAGGAAACGAAGGGAAAAGCGTTGTTGTTGAGAGATTTAATCGCACGCTAAACGAGAAATTACACAAACATATGACAGCTAAAAAAAAACAACAGGTACATCGATGACCTTTCTCAAATCGAAGGTGAATATAATAACACGAAACATCGAACCATCAAAATGACACCTAAAATAGCTATTAAAAATCCAATATTAGCAAATGAAAACATGTACCACAGACATAAATTTAAGGTTGGTGATAAAGTTAGAATTTCTTTGGCAAAAAAGGTATTTGGAAAAGGATTTACTCCAAACTGGAGCGAAGAAGTTTTTGTAGTTGATAAGGTACTTTTCACAATACCTGTAACGTACGTTTTAAAAGATCTGGCATGGGAACCGATCGTAGGTAGTTTTTATGAACAAGAACTACAGAAAACTGAGCAGGGTGTTTTTGTTATCGAGAAAGTGATTAGAATAAAAGGAAATAAAAGTTTAGACAAATGGCGTGGGTATAGCGATAAACTTAACAGTTGGATCCCAACTAAGCAGATTATTATATAATTTTATTATAAATTAACTCATACTTTTGTTTGACAGATTTACATTTTACGGGTTTACATATCAATATTAGATACTGCTTACGATCGTCAGAGATCGTCATTAGATTAAAAATCTTGACAAATATGAAATCGAATTTTATATTTTTCTGTCGGCCTGGAATTCTGATGTTTAAGAAAGGTTTGATTAGCTGCCAAAACAGTTGTTGTTCGGCAACGGTAAAATTAAATTTCATTATTTTTTTTTTCCAATGTAAAACTTGACATAATATCGTTTAGTTGTTGGTCTGCTGTAATTTGATCAGTCAGCAACAGTGACTATTTCACCATCATCATCAGATTCGATGTGATATAAAATATCATCTTCATTATAACCAAAAGATTTGTCTATGAAATTTTTGGAAAATGTGACCTCATCACTGACGACCTTATCGCTGGCGACTTTGTCGCTAGTATCTTGTTTGTAGAGTTCAGCGAGTTGTTTCATCAAGCCCATTATTATAATATATTTTATCTAATTTGTTATTATAAGATGACTGATGAGATAAAATATCACCAAAAAGTTAATATATTAAATTACAACGAACTAGCCGAAGCGGTAAGAAAATGTTTGTTGGGTTATATTGTTGACGTTATTGTAATGCAAGGTGATTCTAATAAAATATTGCTAACAGAAGCAGAAAAGAATAAAATTAATGAAAGTGCAGTAACGACGCTAAAATTTAATCACGATGATATCATAGCATTTGCTCATCATTGCTTGACTAAAACTGAATTACAAAATATTATTGATCATCATATCTAAAACGAATCCTAGCATCGTATTCGCTTGAAAAAGTTGATTTTATTACTCCATCAGCTACAAATTTTACGACTGCGGGATTTAAATTATAATATTTCGCCGCAGCTGAAATCGATTTGAATTCGATCTCCTCATCCGTTTCAAGGTTTTTTGAAATAACAGGTTTTGCTGGACATCTAAAATTAATACCACCACCTCGTCATTTTCTCACATTTTCCTGTTGCGTCACTAGCTCCAGATTTCTCAATCGATTATCAGTTTTTACGTTATTAATATGATTAATAACCAGATCATTGGGTATAGATCCGTTGAACACCTCGTAAACAAACCTATGACCAGTAAAACAAACTTGACCTGTCGATGTTCCTCTAACAGTTACCATGATATATCCCATATTGTTCATAGTACCAAGAACATTTTTAGTTTTTCTGTTTCTAATAATACTGCATCGTTAGCCTCGTTTAAATCAAAGACCGGATGCAGCTGAAACTCATCTTGTAAGGATAAGTTTTCAATGTTGTCATCAGTGACTTTATCGTTCACGTGATATACACGCTGTCCCTCCGGAATATCATCGCAAAACAACGTGTAAATAAAATCTTTTCTAAACATTGCAATCCTCTCAGCATTATCTCCCTTTACACTAATCGTATAACCCGCTGACGTTAATTTGCCAACAGATATTCTAGTTTTGATGTTAATAACTGAACCTAATGTATTTCCAGCGTATAAGTTGTATTTTGGGTGAACATGATAAATCTCTTGCTCACGTGCACTTGTCAGATTTACTGTCATTATATTATAGGCGATTTTTTTAACTCTATTTGATTTTTAGCGCATGCGCAGTGTGAGATAAAGTTATACTTTGGGTGAATTTGATATGCTTCTTGCTCACATGTGTTTGTTAGATTTACTGTCATTATATTATAGGAGATTTTTTTTATCTCTAATTGATTTTAGCGCATGCGCAGTGTGAGAAATTTATCAATTAGATATTACATTATAGTATAATAATGTTAAAATTTCGTGATATAGCTAAGAGAAGTCTTATGGTTGAACCTAATAAAATAGCGACTGCTTTTGCAGGTTTTGATAATAGTTATCAGTTTGATAATCAAATTGTTTTAGTAAATTTTAATGCAGCAAATCTTTACCACCTTCTACAGACAAATGTAAAACGTGAGCTCGAGAAACACAAAAGTATCAGATTATTTGTGCAATATCATGTTATATTTTCAAAGTTAGTTTTAACGGAAGAATTAACTAACAAGGAAATTGCAGAACCTTATATGAACGCAAAATCAAGACTTGTTTTGCATGGGACTCATCTGTTATCACTATCTGATGAAATACACCAAGAAATCTGGTTACAAATAGAGGAATTCACTCAATTAGGTTCGGGTTTGAAGTTTGAAATGATCAAAGAAATATTGTTTCACACGATGAAACATAACGCATTACGAGGTAGTTCATACATCGACCTGCCACCAAAAATAAAAAGTAAAAGATGTTGTATAAACATCAAAAACTTAGATAACAAGTGTTTCCAATGGGCTGTTCTTTCCGCACTATTTCCAGCAGAAAAACACGCTGTTCGCGTTGAAAAATATATCAATCACGTGTCTAGATTGAATTTTAAAGATATTCACTTTCATGTGGCAGAAAATCAAATACCATAATTTGAAAAGCAAAATAATGTTTCAATTAACGTTTTCGGACTAGATGAAAAAGAGGATGTATACCCGAGATATATTTCAGAAAAAGCTTCACAATCGACTATAAATTTACTGTTTTACAAAAATCATTACGTTTGGATTAAAAACTTTAACGGACTAGTTGGTAAACAGTACAATAAAAATAGGAACAAAAAGTTCTTTTGTTACCGCTGCTTACATGGTTGTGCTAACAATGAAACATTACAAAAGCATTTGCAGTACTGTAGTGATGTGCAAAGAATAACAATGCCATCTTAAAAAGATAATGTGTTACAGTTTGTCCATCATAATCACAAACTAAAAATTCCTTTCGTTATATACGTTGATTTTGAGTGTTTACTTCAACCTGTAGTTGGCGTAGAAAATAATCCTAATCAATCGAGTACAAAAAAAGTTCAAAATCATGTTCGGTGTGGAGTAGCGTATAAGGTAGATTGTTATACTGATTCTAGATTATCTAAACCAATTAAATTATATCGTGGTAAAAATCCAGCTGTTTCGCTTCTCAAGCAGTTGATTAACGAAGTTGATAATATATTTACTCGTTTGAAAAAAGTAACGCTAATGTTAAAATTAACACTTCAACAAGAATCCGATCACGAGCAAGCAGAAATTTGTCATATTTGTGAAAAAGCTTTTGATACTGACAACAAAAAAGTACATGACCATTGTCATTTGACTGGACAGTATCGTGGAGCGGCTCATAATCAGTGTAATTTAAAATTTCATGCTCCAGATTTAATTCCGGTTTTTCTTCACAATTTTCGAGGATATGATAGACATATTATAGTAGAAGCTATTGGTGATCCTGATATAAAATCTCATCTAAAACTCGATAACGTCATCAAATGCATCCCAACTAATTTTGAAAAGTACATGTCAGTTACGTTAGGTAAATTGCGTTTTATTGACAGCCTGCAGTTTATGGCAGCCTCGTTAGATGAGCTAGTAAAAGGATGTAATAAATTTGATAACCTAAGAGACTGTTTTGGAGATAAATTTAATCTACTAGCTAAAAAAGGAGTTTTTCCATACGAATACCTCGACGACTGGAGTAAATTTGATGAAATATCTTTACCTGGCAAAGATAAATTTTACTCACAACTTAAAAATGAAAATATAACTGATGATGAGTACAGGTATGCACAAGATATCTGGAAAGAGTTTGATTGTGAGACTTTTGGTGATTATCATGATTTGTATTTGAAAACTGACGTGTTATTATTAGCAGATGTTTTTGAAAGTTTTCGAGAAGTGAGTTATAATAATTACGGACTAGATCCTTGCTGATATTATTCTACCCCTGGACTGTCATGGGATGCTCTGCTAAAGTTTAGTACGGTAAGTTTGGAATTACTGACTAACGTTGATATGTTCAATTTTATTGCAAAAAAGGTATCAGAGGCGGTATTAGCGTGATAACAAAAAAGTATGCTGAAGCAAACAACAAATATTTGAAACAGTATAACCCTGACCTTCCTTCGAAGTATATAGTTTATCTAGATTGTAATAACTTGTACGGGTATTCGATGGCAGAACCAATGCCTCTTGGTGGATTTCATTGGATCACGGCTGATCGATTTCTATCGGAGACAGAAAAAAAGATACCCGACGATGTTTCCTATTTCATTGAAGTTGATCTTGATTATCCAAATTCGCTACACAAATTACATAACGATTATCCTTTCTGTGCGGAATCGATGGTCATAGATTATAGTTTGTTATCAAAAGAACAACAAGAGTTAGCATCACCAAGGCAACATTCTATGGTCAAGAAACTAGTACTAAATTTACTTGCTAAAAAAATTACGTTTTGCATTACAAAGTTTTAAAACAAGCAGTCGATGCTGGTCTTGTGTTGAGAAAAGTTCATCGTGTACTAAAATTTAATCAGTCGCCGTGGATGAGAGGTTATATTAACTCAAACACTTCAAGAAGGGCTGCAGCGAAAACAGAGTTTGAAAAAAACTTCTTTAAACTGATGAACAATTCCGTTTTTGGTAAGACGATGGAGAAAATTAGGAAACGTGTAAATATTGAAATAGTTAATGATGTCAATCGCAGAAACAAACTTGTGTCAGACGATGATTTTGTGAGCATGAAAATATTTAATGAAAATCTTGTTGCAATACAAAGAAGAAAAGTAAATCTAAAACTAAACAAGCCGATCTATGTTGGAGCTGCAGTGTTAGATTTATCAAAGTGGCTGATGTACGATTTTCATTACACTTTTGTTAAAAATCAGTGGCCGGCTAGTAGATTATTGTTTACTGATACTGATTCTCTCGTATATGAAATTGAATGTGAGGACATCTATCAGGACATGTACAATGATCGACATCTGTTTGATCTTTCCGATTATCCACGTGAGAGTAAATTTCATGACGACACAAATAAAAAGGTTATTGGTAAGTTTAAAGATGAAATGAACTTAAGCGCTATCAAATACTTTATCGGATTACGTAGTAAAATGTATGCCGTATTATTGAACAATAATAAAATAACGAAAAAAGCAAAAGGTCTGCCTCATGATTTTGCTAAAAAGTTTATGAAATTTGATGACTACAGGTATGCGCTTGATGGCGGTGTTAGTTTTATGAGAGCTATGGCAATTCGAACTAATCATCATAAACTCGAAACAGATGTCATTATCAAACGTGGATTGTATAATTTTTATGACAATCGCTATTGTAAAAATGTAGATACATTTGCCCTTGGGTATTGTCATGATAATAGATCTATACTCGACATTATCTTTTCCAACTGAAATTTTATCTAAACTTACAAAATAATGTTTGAAAATTTGACAATGACAAATAGCTACAATAGTAACATCAAATATCTAATGATGGACGGTAAACAATTGACAGTTGAATTTAATAATGAAACATCAGGTATATGTTTTAATGGAACATGTGACAAGTTAAAACTTTCGCTCATCAGATCTGATAACAGCGTGTATTTCAATTATCTCGAACAATTGTATCAAAAGTTGCTAGCGGAATTTAAAAACTTTCACAGCCCCATTAGCCAACAAAACTATACTAAACTCCCAATTCATCTCGATCGGATAAAGGTATATTTTATCAACAAAAAATATCCTCTGAACAAACCAGAAATGAAAGATTTGTTTGAGTCCCATCGCTGTGTGAGCGGTAAAGTAAAATTTAGTATCTATAGTCGTGATAGTGAAGTATTTTTAATATCAACAGTTGAAACATTAATCATTGGTAATGAGATATAAAATAATATCATTTTCATTCTAATGCTAGTTTAATTTCCGCCTTGTTAACTGAAACGTTCTAATGCACAGTTTAATTTTCATCCTGTTATCTGATAAAAAATTTGTGGTAAAACCCATTTGCTGTCTTTAGAATAATCGTATTCCAAAAATACGCTGGTCTAACAAATTCATCACTTCTGTTGACAGAGCTTATCGCATTCCAACACCTGTTGTTTTGTCTGGTTACAAAATATCTGTCTACATAGTAGTAGTATAGAAAAATGAGGTTTGGCGGGGGTATGGGAGGAGGTGTGGGAGGGTGGTGATGGGCCAAAACCCTCATTTTCCTATACTACTGTCATTCCCGGATTAAATGACAAGTAGCATGTTATAAACCCCTAATGTTACCAGAAGAATTAACTTTTGTCCCTCATTTCTAGTCTGTTTTGCGTGTTAATTAACGTATAACTGTTGATTTTGATAGAAATTTATCAGTTGCGCTTCTGCAAGTAAATAGAATAACTTGTTATTATTCTGTTACCAGTTTGAGTTAAAGTTTTTTTTTTAAAATTTATTGAACTCAGGGGATCATTTTTCCCTGGAAATACATACCTGCCCAACACAATTATTGGATTAAGACATTTATTGAAATTTGCACTGAATTGAAACTTAAAATAATATTTTTTTTTATTCATCAAAGAACTTTCGACACATCCGCATTGTGTTGACTACATCAACCAACATCGCTTTCTATTTTGGATTTTATCGGGATGCGAACTTAGATTCATTCAGCACATTTAATTACTACGATTTCAAGTTAAAATTCTTGGCTTATTTTTGGATTTAATTTGTAAAACCCTATGCTCTTTCTGCTTATTTGTTACTTTGTATTCCAGGGATATAGACTGTCTTGTTAACATTAGCAATGCTTGATGTCTTTACTCTTTTATGTTGTTTATTTTAAGAGCATAGACTTGTAACATTCTTGCTCAAAGGATATACCGTACTTAGTTCATGCTCCACTCTGAGAACATGTGAGCTTAATTTTCAGTGTAACAACAACTTGTCAGAATTTCCTACTATCTGACGCAGTATATGACAGGTAAAATAATCATTTCATACGTATAAATCTAGAGGGGTCTCACAATTCCTCACGGTGCCGGATAGAATGTTGTCCTTGGTTGTGTCTAAAAATGATACAGGAACAAGATGGGATGAAATTGTCCATTGCTTATGCAAGTAGGAAATGGCTCTCTTTGGAGAAAAACTACCCCAATAATAGAGAAGGATTGCCTAGCTTTAGTATGGGGGATAAGAAAATTCCACACATACCTTTGCCGGAGGGAATTTATCTTACAAACGGACCATCAGCCGATCTTATCTCCAACGCAAGATAGATGCGTTGGGCATTGTCTTTGCAACCGTATAATTTCCGAATCTAGGCCACTCAAGAGTCGGGAAATATGTCTGCCGATTTTTAAGCAGAGTGTAACTAGCAGTTCAATATTCCAATTTAAATAATTGTTTCTGTTCGCATTCTAAGATTTTTCTAAAAGAGTTAACCCTTTTATAAGTTGGAAGAGGTATTGTCACGTGATTGTGTGAATCTCTATTTTAACATGTACTCGGGTTTCTTTTTTGTGTACATTGAAATCCTATCTTTATGTATCGTGTACATTATTTTAAAATAGTGAGCTTTGTTTATCCCAGCCGCACGTCCGATCTTCTCTTGATTGGAGAACCAATTTACATCTAGCAGAATACATCCCATGTGTATAAATGCCTCACAGTAATATATCTTCAAATTACGGACAGTCTTGTCCGTAAGTTGTTTACTTATGAAATTCCATGTCTTCAGCTGTAGAGTTATGTACTATATACATTTGTTATATATATATATATATATATATATATATATATATATATATATATATATATATATATATATATATATATATATATATATATATATATATATATATATATATAATTTTCTATTATTCTTGTGACTTATCAAGACATCTAATGTTAGCAATATTAAGTTGCATTTTATTTAGAAATGTTTAATACCATAGGAATCTCATCGGACACTGGTTCACTTTCGAACGTGTTTATTGTTCTGTAATATTGTTCCGATATTTTAATGTACATAATTTACCGTATATACTGTTATTACGTTTTATCTTATATGCCTGTGTCATGAATGGCACACGGCATTAGTTGTATTTTCAGCTGACCAGGGTGACCAGAGTGACTAAAGCGAACATAGCAGTTGTAGAGCTGATCAGGCTGACCAGGGTGACCGGTATCAGGATATCTCCCCCCGGACATTCACCCGAAACTTTACCCACCCACCGACATTTCCCCTCCCCGGAAAATATCCCCCCAGGACTACCCCCATCAGATAGGATTTCCCCTACCCAGTCATTTCCCTCCCAATATCTTTATACAACTTTATCTATATATAGTAACATTTAGCTTTAATGTATACATGCATCCAACACATCAGCATTAGTGCAAAGGTACGACTGTTGTCACAGCTTACCGTCAATGGAATTCGCTTATGTGCGTTTGGTCTCCAAATGCTTAAAATCACAGTTCAAGCTCCGTCATGAAAAAGTTGGCATATATATATATATATATATATATATATATATATATATATATATATATATATATATATATATATATATATATATATATATATATATATATATATATATATATATATATATATATATATATATATAAAAACTTTGTATCCATATATTAACAGTGGCATGAGTGAAGGTATCAAAGTTATGGTATAATGTTTACTTTAAATGCCACAGGTACTGCGGGATTTAAAACATATTTCCACATATATGCTTTGCGTGTTTTCGTCATTTGCAATGCATATAATATATAAAATCCATTTACAAAAAAATAGCCATAAGCCCTATTATCTCTCAAATCAATCAACTAGCTAGTTTCCCTTTCAGGTAGACATTTATGCAGAAATTATTAAATATTGTACACGCATTAAAAAAAAGCTGCATGCCTAAACTTTATCTTCAGAACATCATAAGTCTATGCACCTGGGGTTAAGGTTATTTGGCCGCTACAATTTGTGTGTTTTTAATGTGTATACTTTAGCGCAGATTACCAAATATATCTATACATGTAACAGTATGCGCTATTTGTTAAATACAACAGGAGCAGCTAATGCATACACTTACAATACAAACACCGCATATGTATGCCAGGAAAATTATTATTTAGTTATCAATTATTTGCTTATGTAACAAAGCTGAATGTTAAGCGAAGCAAATGTCACATTACAAAAGTATCTAAATTCATGTAGAAGAAGAATAAAAAAAATATGACTGATGATGCAATAGAAATGATATGTCAACGCCAATATTAACATATAACAATTAAATGTACAAGTTCACTTAGCTCATTAAGTGTCAGTGTCAAAAACACTGTGCAATCAATGCTGATAAATTGTAATAACTATTTACTTACCTTGTATATGCGATCATATTAACAAGGTGGAATATGAACATATGGTTAATTCTTCTATTACAACTGATAAAATGTAGTATCGTAAAGAAGGAGAAATATTGTTAACTCCTAAACAAACTTGAGTGAGAAACGGTGTGGTATTGAGTAGAAGAAAGGGCGATGACCTCGCAAAAAGCATAATTTTTAAGTTTGCGTCTTTTTTGTTGCAACCATATTATTTAAACTAAAAGTCAATTAAATGAAAAACAATTAAATCTCAATAAACTATTGTGTATGTTCTTTATTTTTATATGCTATAGACGTATCAAAATATGAGTCAAACAAACGATTGAATCAGCTTTTGTCATACGCAGTCCGTTATTCAAAAAATGTCAGCAATTTTTCACTAGATGGTTGAAGTTCCCTTGTTGAAGGTTATGTTAAGATTAAATGAATGAAACAATAGCCAACACATGTTTAGCACATAAATATAACTTTCCTCCGAAAGACTTGCAACAACTGTCTTAACTCATTTAAAGTTTTATAAAAACAGAAGTGTTGTGTACTTTACTCAGTAAATCGTGTTAACAGATACAAAAGCATGAATTGACAAAATTTACATACGTGTGTAACACAATTTAACAGTTGCGTTCCAATTTATATTCAGTACAAACAATAATGGTCTAATGTATGCAATCTAAATAAGCCAACAATTATTCCAAAAACATATATAAAATGCTCACATCACTACATATATTCCATACTAGAGTCCCATCTTTCGCGTTTTCATTATATATATATATATATATATATATATATATATATATATATATATATATATATATATATATATATATATATATATATATATATGCGTGTGTGTGTGTGTGTGTGTGTGTGTGTGTGTGTAACGTCGTCTCCGGGCTACAAAATTTTTGGGTCCTCCTGTCTAGCTTTTCATTAGAAAGAATAACACAAGACCGTGTAGAATAAACATCGAAAGTATTTATTTGTAAATTGCTTTAAGGACAAGAACAGGTGGATATAGAACTACAGAATGTCAATACAGTTACATATACATACATATTCAAGACCTAATACTAAACTTATATAAACCAGATAATAACGGAAGACAAAGATAATTGACTCCCATGGGAAAAGGTGCAATGGAGCTCCAAATATAATTGCACCTTCTCCACCTCTGAGTTCACTTCAAGCCATATTGGAATTATATATATATATATATATATATATATATATATATATATATATATATATATATATATATATATATATATATATATATATATATATATATATATATATATCACATACAATTCACCTCATGGAAGTCCAAGAAAGAGTTGTTTAATTCGTGGCGGTAAAAAAAAAATGTGAAGGTGAAGGTGAAATATTAGCCTTCAGGAGCTGAAGGTGTAGAATATCACAAGGTGAAGGTACAACGTGAGTTCGCCTTCTAACGAAGGTGAAAGAGTTCGCCTTTCTACGATGGTTAAAAGTGACGATTTGGTAGCGACTTAGCATTAACTAGTTATATATCAGTTCCTGAGGGAACAATATACACGTTTCCTAGGATTATATAGATTGTAATGATCTTTCGTCTTCACTTTTATTGCTGTGATAATTTACCGAAGGTCAAATCATTTCAACCAACACGGTAGCAGACATCACCTCATGAATGATAAATAACTTCTGGAATTCCCGTAATGTCAAACAAGAACATCAAATTTAATTAGGTACTAACCATTGCAGTTTGACTATGTATATTTAACATGGCCTTAGACATTCTAGAATTAAGGAAATGGTCACACGATGATTTATTTTCGTCTGCTCCAAACGCTGGACAGGCTAACAGTGAAGCTCTACATTAGATGTACATGGTGCTATTTATACAAAGAGGTCATGTGACCTATAGCCAATCGGATTCCCTAGTTCTCACTGACCAAAATAGTAAAATGGCGGATTAGTATGTATTGCAGCGAGTGCATAGCAAAACATAGGAATTATGGAATAAATTGACCATGTCCTGGTGGAATTATACATTAGGCGAGGTA
>JAEAOA010002042.1:1087500-1099681 GCA_016746295.1 Potamilus streckersoni | reverse complement strand
CTCTCTCTCTCTCTCTCTCTCTCTCTCTCTCTCTCTCTCTCTCTCTCTCTGTCTCTGAATTTTTATGAACATTCTTGTTTTTCCATCACGTGAAGTCTGAAAGGTCACTATGTCATGACTGTATATCATTCCCTTAAGGAGAATAGTTATTTATACTGAAAACATAATTACGATAATAATTTAAAATATTCATTATATGTACATTTTTATTACATTTTAAATATTTATTATTCTTTCAAAGACATAAATTAATTAGCATTCCCACCCCAGGCACTATCAAAAACACATATATAAATTTCGGGACGGCACACAAATACATATACATGCTTTCTTCTCCCTTATATGCCAATACACATTATTTTGCCAACATATTCAGAGACTTTCCATAACAGTACACAGAATTAATAAAAAAAGAATCATCTACTATTCAGCTACTTTTATACTGAATATTTTACCCAGCCAGCCATCCTCGTGTACATAATATATAAATGAAAATCGATATTCATCTTCTACAAGTCTTAAACCATTATTTCATTGAAAATTATACAATACATCAAAATCAAAATTCAGCCTTAACTATTGCAAACATTATACTAGAAAATCAATCTAAATCATCTTAATTTAATAAGTAATAGAATATAAACTTCACTACATTATAATGACTTTGCTTAATTATATATCAATTAACTCTTCTTTGTTTACAAAAATGACCTTATAAAGTTAAGTTATGTTTATTACATTTCTTTTACTTTATTTTCTTATTGCTTCCAAATATTATGCAGTTTCAAACCCTCTATTTTGACCATAAAACACCATCAAAAAGTTTTTACAATTAAACCCTAAAAACACTTCATCTATATACATTTTTTAGATGAACCATATTTCTTAATGCATTTTTTGTACCATATATCGATTAGCGAAACTATACAACATATTTAAACAATATATCCCCAACGACTACTCAAAATCAATTTCCTAACTCTCTAACATTTCCATCTTTCTTTAGCATTATTATTTTCTTCCAATTTTTCTACAATTGTGACATTTGGTAATATAAATTTTTCCACAAAATCTATTCCTGCCAGTAACCAAATCATCACTTCAAATACCAATCATCATCTGTTTTTCATTCATAACCATTTTACATACTATTATAATTTCATCAATCATACAGATAAACATTTAATTAATCGTGTCTATACCTTTTATAATTCATCATTCTTTTCATTCCATCATTCCCTCTTTTTTTAATTATTTATTAAACCATATACATTCATTCGTTATTTCCATCATCATTTTTAAATTATTTTGTTTACACGCAAAACTAATTTCACAAAGATCATATATCCACTGATGTCAAAGATTTTGTTTTTTTAAAAAATTTATTTTCCTAATGCAATTAAAATGGAAGACGATTACGTTTTGAATAAAAAATCCAAAACTTTAAACCTAATATTGGAAAGGACAAATTGTATGACTAAATGGACTTAACATAACCCAAGTTCGAATCTCTATGACGTTCCATTATGGTATTCGATTGCTTCAGATGTGAGCTTTGCACAAATGGCAACGGTTACTTAGTTGAATCACAGTTTATGTTTTGAAATAATTGCAGAAGAAATTTCCTCTGAATTTCTTTCTCACAGAACTCCCATAACTTTTATAGAAAGGTACTCTCGCTTGGTTTTCTAGAGAGTACATCACAAAATTCCAAAACCAAATGAACTTCAAAAACAATCTAGTTGCAACAATAGAAACCGCCCGAGCCCTCGAGATTTAAAAATGCAACTCATTGAAAATTTCAAAGGTTACTAAATCCAAGTAAAATATCATCTCGTTCTCGCATGATAGGTCAATGTGGTCTGTTTACATTCAAACAATGCATTAGAAAATATGAACTTTGTCACGAAACAAGATCATCCCTATCCATATTCTTGCTCTGAAATAAATTGAAAAGAAAAACATTGTTATTATTTTGCGTAGTGTTCATACTACTGCACACCAGGGGGAGATAAAAAAATGCTAATGTAACATCTTTTACCTTATAAAAAAACAAAATGTACTGAAAGAAAATATTGAATCATGTAAAAAAGTAAGTTTGGATCAAACACACGAGCATTTTAATTACATATACGTAAAACCTCCCTTCCTCCAAAATAAAAATAACGAATAATATAAAAAAGCCTCATTTTTACCAGATGTAAATTATACATGAGGTAAACAAAATTACCTAAATTTCTTTCTTTGATATATATAAAAAGAGAACGAGAGTACTCAATGCAGCCGTGGATTTCACATTTTTGCACTCGAAATATTTCTTTTTTATTCATAAGGAAGTTGGATAAATACAAGCACAGTGTTGCGATGTATGCCTGAAGCGGGAAATAAGTCTGATTTCCTGTCTATTTTCTTTTTAAACTCAATGGCTTTATTTCCACCAATCATGTACTGGACATTCTAGATAAGCAGGGAAAGTCATCTTTCCGTGACGTTACAAGCTCAGTCAATTAAGTGAACGACTTGCACAACTATGTAAGTTGCATATAGTTTTAACTTAAATTCATTAACGGGAATGAAGTTTAGTTTATTTCTTTTTATGTCAAGTTTGGCACGTAGCTGCAACTACCAATTGCTTTCGGCTCTTCTTCGAATGATCCAAGTAAACAAATCTCTCTCTCTCTCTCTCTCTCTCTCTCTCTCTCTCTCTCTCTCTCTCTCTCTCTCTCTCTCATGTTTTTATGAACGGTATTGGTTTTCAATCGTGTGAAGTTTGAAAGGTCATTAAGTCATGCCCGTATATCATTCGCTTCAGGAGAAAACATAATTATTTATACAGAAAACATTATTACGATGATACTTTAAACTATTCATTCAATGTACCCTTTTCTTCATTTTAAATATGTTTTTATCCAGAGTGAATGACAGTAAATATATTTAGCATTCCAAACCACCACTGGCACATATTGCATATCAAAAACCCATATATAATTTCGAACACCGGCACACAATACTTGCCTACTGCTTTCCCCTTGTTATCATTATACACTTATTTGCCAACTATCTTCGAACTTCCATGACACGAAAAATTTAATAAAATTAAATATCATCCACAAATTCAACTAACCTTCTTAAATATTTTACCACGACATCCTAACAATTTAATAAAAGAAAATACATATTTCATCTTCTACAATCTTAAACCATTTATCTTGAAAATATATAATACATCTAAATCATAATTCACCTTTTTCTATATAAAATATACTGTACATTCAATATAATAGTTGCTTCTTATTTTAATGATTGTAGTTAATATAAACTTAAACAAATTGATACTGTTCTTGCTTTATTAATAGCATTTAACTCTTTCCTTGATTATTCATTGATTTAACTATAAATTAAATATTGTTTTATACTTTCCAGTCTATATTTTTCTTATTCTTCAAATATTTGCATTTCACAAACCCTCTATTTGAACAAACCATCTATACTTTAAATAATTAACATATAAAACAATTCATTCTATATACAATTTTTAGATTTAACCATATTTCTTAATCTCTTTACTTTATAACATTTACTGTATAATGCGATCACTTTTATTTATTTTAACAATAATATGCATACACACTCTAAATAAAATCATAACTCTCTGATCTTTCATCTTTTTCGGTATCATATTTATTTTTCAACCAAAGATTTCTAAAAGATTTGTATCAATGTTGTATATAATTAGTTTTTTCTGCAATAAATATCAATTCATTCAAAATCCAAAATCATCTCGGACTTCAAATTAACTTTCATAACATCTGTTTTTCCTTCATTACCTTTTTCAGTAATTATAATAAATCTGCAATCCTAACGATAAAACTAATTTTAATAAATTTATCTTCTATACCTTTATAACAAATACCTGATCCCTAAACTTTTGTATATAATTTTGAAACGAACACTTCATATTTTTCTCTCAATATCAACGTTAGTATCATGTCTTGGGCTTTACATTCTCGTCCTGGTCTCTTTCAGATGCACAAGTCATTCAATAATACATATAATGTTATATCAAACGTAAGTGTGTGTTTATTCGATTTTCTATAATTAATACATTCATTCATTCATTCATTCATTTTTAATTATTTGTTACATGAAAAACTTATTTCAAGATCATATAGTCCTACTGATGTCACCTAGTTTTGTTTATTTTAAGAAAATAATTTATTTTCCTAGATGACAATGTAAAAATTGGAAAACGGAGTTACGGTTTGTGGATATAATCCAAACTTTAAACCTAATATTGGAAAGGACAAATTGTATGACTAAATGGACTTAACATAACCCAAGTTCGAATCTCTATGACGTTCCATTATGGTAGGCGATTGCTTCAGATGTGGTCGTTGCACAAATGGATACGGTTACTTAGTTGAATCACAGTTTATGTTTTGAAATAATTGCAGAAGAAATTTCCTCTGAATTTCTTTCTCACAAAATTCCCATAACTTTTATAGAAAGGTACTCTCGCTTGGTTTTCTAGAGAGTACATCACAAAATTCCAAAACCAAATGAACTTCAAAAACAATCTAGTTGCAAGAATAGAAACCGCTCGAGCCCTCGAGATTTAAAAATGCAACTCATTGAAAATCTCAAAGGTTACTAAATCCAAGTAAAATATCATCTCGTTCTCGCATGATAGGTCAATGTGGTCTGTTTACATTCAAACAATGCATTAGAAAATATGAACTTTGTCACGAAACAAGATCATCCCTATCCATATTCTTGCTCTGAAATAAATTGAAAAGAAAAACATTGTTTGTTCAGACTACATGTAGACCGAAATGACATTGGCAGTAGCCAATTATTTTGCGTAGTGTTCATACTACTGCACACCAGGGGGAGCTAAAATAATGCTAATGTAACATCTTTTACCTTATAGATAAACAGAATGTACTGAAAGAAAATATTGAATCATGTAAAAAAAGTAAGTTTGGATCAAACCCACGAGCAATTTAATTACATATACGTAACACTTCCCCTCCAAAATAAAAATAACGAATAATATAATAAAACCTCATTTTTACCAGATGTAAATTATACATGAGGTAAACAAAATTACTTAAATTTCTTATGAATTATATAAAGAGTATCTGAAGTAATATGTCTATACAGATGAAAGTGCATCTGCAATCTATTTCTCTTTTCCTTTGATGTACCATATGTTGAGATTATATTCGTGCAAAAACAAACTCTACATTAATATTCTTTGATTTTTATTTTTCATCTTGTCAATGAAAGTAAGCGGGTTGTGAGCACTATACACAAGAACCGGAGAAGGAGCTAAGCTAATGTAAACGTCATCATACTGTAATGCTATTATTAAAGCTAAACATTTCTTCTCGATTGTTGGTTATTTGGTGCTTATTTATTGTTTTAGAGAAATAGAACACTGGATGAACAACACAATTTATATATTCTTGAATCAACACTGCTCCAACCCCAAGATCATTTGCATCGACAGATAATTTAACAGGTGTTAAGCTGTGAGAAGTGGAACACTTTTGATAATGGCTTTTAATCTGTCCAAAGCTTCCTGACATTTTTTAGTCAAAAGAAACTTGTTTGTCTTACTTCACTTTTTTGTCAGAGGTTCAGCTTTAATAGAATAATTTTAACAAAATTTGATATATATAAAAAGAGAACGAGAGTACTCAATGCAGCAGTGGATTTCACATTTTTGCACTCGAAATATTTCTTTTTTATTCATAAGGAAGTTAGATAAATACGAGCACAGTGTTGCGATGTATGCCTGAAGCGGGAAATAAGTCTGATTTCCTGTCTATTTTCTTTTTAAACTCAATGGCTTTATTTCCACCAATCATGTACTGGACATTCTAGATAAGCAGGGAAAGTAAAAATAATAGTCGAAGTGATCATTTTACGTGCATCTTTCCGTGACGTTACAAGCTCGGTCAATTAAGTGAACGACTTGCACAACTATGTAAGTTGCATATAGTTTTAACTTAAATCCATTAACGGGAATGAAGTTTAGTTTATTTCTTTTTATGTCAAGTTTGGCACGTAGCTGCAACTACCAATTGCTTTCGGCTCTTCTTTGAATGATCCAAGTAAACAAATCTCTCTCTCTCTCTCTCTCTCTCTCTCTCTCTCTCTCTCTCTCTCTCTCTCTCTCTCTCTCTCTCTCTCTCTCTCTCTCTCTCATGTTTTTATGAACGTTCTTGGTTTTCAATCGTGTGAAGTTTGAAAGGTCATTAAGTCATGCCCGTATATCATTCGCTTCAGGAGAAAACATAATTATTTATACAGAAAACATTATTACGATGATACTTTAAACTATTCATTCAATGTACCCTTTTCTTCATTTTAAATATGTTTTTATCCAGAGTGAATGACAGTAAATATATTTAGCATTCCAAACCACCACTGGCACATATTGCAAAAAACAGCATATAAAATGTTCGATCAGCGGACACACAAATAGCTTTCTACATGCTTTCTCCTCTTGTTATGCCATATTACACATTATATTGCCAACGTAGTCATTCATGAGACTTCCATTAACATCGGACAGAAGATTAATAAAATAAAGAAATCATCTACTATTCAACTACCTTTATTAGGAATATTTTATCCAGCGATCCTCCTATACATAATATATAAAAGAAAAACGATATTCATCTTCTACAAGTCTTAAACCGTTAGTTGTATCTTGGAAAATTATAGTAGATACATCAAAATCATAATGTCAGCCTGTTTCTATAGTAAAATTATGACTGGAACATTGCAATCTAATATTTGCGTGTCTTAGTTGTAATGAATGTATTAGAGATATAAACTTGAACTCACAATTATAATTGACTTTGCGTTTATATTGTATCATTTTGAACTCTTTCTTGAATTATTCAAATGAATGACCTTATGAGAAGGTTAAGGTATTGTTTATACATTTCTGTTGTACTTTTTCTTATTGCTTGCAAATATTTGCAGTTTCAACCCTCTGATTTGGACCATACCATCAGAAACGTTTAAATAGATTAAACATAAAAGACAATCATTCTATATACAATTTTTAGATTGTTAAGCCATATTTCTTAATGCATCTTTTCTTGTACCATATATCGGTATTATGGCGAACACTGTACTATATATTTATACAAGTATATAGGCCAACGACTGACGTCAAAAATACAATTCCTAACTCGGTCTGAACATTCCATCATTTCTGTTATCAGTTATTATGTTTTCATCCAGATTGATGTTCGTAACGGAATTGTGACAAATTTGGTAAAAATAAGTAGTTGTTTCTGCAATAAAATCAATTTCCGTGGTGCAAAAACCAAAATCATCGACGTTCAAAATACCAATCATAACATCTGTGTTTTCATTCATAACGGCATTTTACAGGTAGCGTATTATTAAGATCATCAATCCATACGAGGTATAAACTAGGATTTAATAAATGATCTTGTCTAGTACCTTTATAACAGGAAAACCTGATCCCGTAAACTTTTGTATATAATTTGAAACTAGCATGCATCAATGAATTTTCTCTCAATATCAACGTTAGTATCATGTCTTGGGCTTTACATTCTCGTCCTGGTCTCTTTCAGATGCACAAGTCATTCAATAATACATATAATGTTACATCAAACGTAAGTGTGTGTTTATTCGATTTTCTATAATTAATACATTCATTCATTCATTCATTCATTCATTTTTAATTATTTGTTACATGAAAAACTTATTTCAAGATCATATAGTCCTACTGATGTCACCTAGTTTTGTTTATTTTAAGAAAATAATTTATTTTCCTAGATGACAATGTAAAAATTGGAAGTCGGAGTTACGGTTTGTAGATATAATCCAAACTTTAAACCTAATATTGGAAAGGACAAATTGTATGACTAAATGGACTTAACAGAACCCAAGTTCGAATCTCTATGACGTTCCATTATGGTAGGCGATTGCTTCAGATGTGGGCGTTGCACAAATGGCAACGGTTACTTAGTTGAATCACAGTTTATGTTTTGAAATAATTGCAGAAGAAATTTCCTCTGAATTTCTTTCTCACAGAACTCCCATAACTTTTATAGAAAGGTACTCTCGTTTGGTTTTCTAGAGAGTACATCACAAAATTCCAAAACCAAATGAACTTCAAAAACAATCTAGTTGCAAGAATAGAAACCGCTCGAGCCCTCGAGATTTAAAAATGCAACTCATTGAAAATCTCAAAGGTTACTAAATCCAAGTAAAATATCATCTCGTTCTCGCATGATAGGTCAATGTGGTCTGTTTACATTCAAACAATGCATTAGAAAATATGAACTTTGTCACGAAACAAGATCATCCCTATCCATATTCTTGCTCTGAAATAAATTGAAAAGAAAAACATTGTTTGCTCAGACTACATGTAGACCGAAATGACATTGGCAGTAGCCAATTATTTTGCGTAGTGTTCATACTACTGCACACCAGGGGGAGCTAAAATAATGCTAATGTAACATCTTTTACCTTATAGATAAACAGAATGTACTGAAAGAAAATATTGAATCATGTAAAAAAGTAAGTTTGGATCAAACCCACGAGCAATTTAATTACATATACGTAACACTTCTCCTCCAAAATAAAAATAACGAATAATATAATAAAACCTCATTTTTACCAGATGTAAATTATACATGAGGTAAACAAAATTACTTAAATTTCTTATGAATTATATAAAGAGTATCTGAAGTAATATGTCTATACAGATGAAAGTGCATCTGCAATATATTTCTCTTTTCCTTTGATGTACCATACGTTGAGATTATATTCGTGCAAAAACAAACTCTAATTAATATTCTTTGATTTTTATTTTTCATCTTGTCAATGAAAGTAAGCGGGTTGTGAGCACTATACACAAGAACCGGAGAAGGAGCTAAGCTAATGTAAACGTCATCATACTGTAATGCTATTATTAAAGCTAAACATTTCTTCTCGATTGTTGATTCTTTGGTGCTTATTTATTGTTTTAGAGAAATAGAACACTGGATGAACAACACAATTTATATATTCTTGAATCAACACTGCTCCAACCCCAAGATCATTTGCATCGACAGATAATTTAACAGGTGTTAAGCTGTGAGAAGTGGAACACTTTTGATAATGGCTTTTAATCTGTCCAAAGCTTCCTGACATTTTTGAGTCAAAAGAAACTTGTTTGTCTTACTTCACTTTTTCGTCAGAGGTTCAGCTTTAATAGAATAATTTTAACAAAATTTGATATATATAAAAAGAGAACGAGAGTACTCAATGCAGCAGTGGATTTCACATTTTTGCACTCGAAATATTTCTTTTTTATTCATAAGGAAGTTAGATAAATACGAGCACAGTGTTGCGATGTATGCCTGAAGCGGGAAATAAGTCTGATTTCCTGTCTATTTTCTTTTTAAACTCAATGGCTTTATTTCCACCAATCATGTACTGGACATTCTAGATAAGCAGGGAAAGTAAAAATAATAGTCGATGTGATCATTTTACGTGCATCTTTCCGTGACGTTACAAGCTCGGTCAATTAAGTGAACGACTTGCACAACTATGTAAGTTGCATATAGTTTTAACTTAAATCCATTAACGGGAATGAAGTTTAGTTTATTTCTTTTTATGACAAGTTTGGCACGTAGCTGCAACTACCAATTGCTTTCGGCTCTTCTTTGAATGATCCAAGTAAACAAATCTCTCTCTCTCTCTCTCTCTCTCTCTCTCTCTCTCTCTCTCTCTCTCTCTCTCTCTCTCTCTCTCTCTCTCTCTCTCTCTCATGCTTTTATGAACGTTCTTGGTTTTCAATCGTGTGAAGTTTGAAAGGTCATTAAGTCATGCCCGTATATCATTCGCTTCAGGAGAAAACATAATTATTTATACAGAAAACATTATTACGATGATAATTTAAACTATTCATTCAATGTACCCTTTTCTTCATTTTAAATATGTTTTTATCCAGTGTGAATGACAGTAAATGTATTTAGCATTCCATACCACTGGCACATATTGCAAAAAACAGCATATAAAATGTTCGAACAGCGGATACACAAATAGCTTTCTACATGCTTTCTCCTCTTGTTATGCCATATTACACATTATATTGCCAACCTAGTCATTCATGAGACTTCCATTAACATCGGACAGAAGATTAATAAAATAAAGAAATCATCTACTATTCAACTACCTTTATTAGGAATATTTTATCCAGCGATCCTCCTATACATAATATTGAAAAGAAAAACGATATTCATCTTCTACAAGTCTTAAACCGTTAGTTGCATCTTGGAAAATTATAGCAGATACATCAAAATCATAATGTCAGCCTGTATCTATTGCAAAATTATGACTAGAAAATTGCAATCTAAGATTTGCATGTCTTATTTGTAATGAATGTATTAGAGATATAAACTTGAACTCACAATTATAATTGACTTTGCGTTTATATTGTATCATTTTGAACTCCTTCTTGAATTATTCAAATGAATGACCTTATGAGAAGGTTAAGGTATTGTTTATACATTTCTGTTGTACTTTTTCTTATTGCTTGCAAATATTTGCAGTTTCAACCCTCTGATTTTGACCATACCATCAGAAAAGTTTAACTAGATTAAACATAAAAGACAATCATTCTATATACAATTATTAGATTGTTAAGCCATATTTCTTAATGCATCTTTTCTTGTACCATATATCGGTATTATGGCGAAGACTATACTACATATTTATACAAGTATATAGGCCAACGACTGACGTCAAAAATACAATTCCTAACTCGGTCTGAACATTCCATCATTTCTGTTATCAGTTATTATTTTTCATCCAGATTGCTGTTCATAACGGAATTGTGACAAATTTGGTAAAAATAAGTAGTTGTTTCTGCAATAAAATCAATTTCCGTGGTGCAAAAACCAAAATCATCGACGTTCAAAATACCAATCATAACATCTGTGTTTTCATTCATAACGGCATTTTACAGGTATCGTATTATTAAGATCATCAATCCATACGAGGTATAAACTAGGATTTAATAAATGATCTTGTCTAGTACCTTTATAACAGGAAAACCTGATCCCGTAAACTTTTGTATATAATTTGAAATTAGCATGCATCAATGAATTTTCTCTCAATATCAGCGTTAGTATCATGTCTTGGGCTTAATTTATTTTTTATAAACTTCTGTTGGTAATTTCCTTATTGCTTGCAAATATTTGCAGTTTCAACCCTCTGATTTTGACCATGCCATCAGAAAGGTTTAAATAGATTAAACGCCAAAGACAGTCATCCTATATACAATTATTAAATTTTCAAGACATATTTATTAATGCATCTTTTCTTGTACCATATATCGATATTATGGCGAAGACTATACTATATATTTATACATGTATATATGCCAACGACTGACGTCAAAAATACAATTCCTAACTCGGTCTGAACATTCCATCATTTCTGTTATCAGTTATTTATGTTTTCATCAAGATTGATGTTCGTAACGGAATTGTGTCAAATTTGGTAAAAGTAAGTAGTTGTTACTACAATAAAATCAATTTCCGTGGTACAGTAACTAAAATCATCGACGTCTAAAATACCAATCATATCATCTGTGTTTTCATTCATAAAGACATTGTACAGGTAGCGTTTTATTAAGAACATTAATCCATGCTAGGAATAATCTAGGATTTAATAAACGACCTTGTCTCGTACCTTTATGACAGGAAAATCTGATCCTGTAAACTTTTGTATATAATTTGAAACTAGCATGCATCAATGAAGTTTTCCTCAATTGCACAAGTCATTCAATAATACAGATAATATTATATCAAACGCAAGTGTGTTCATTCGATTTTCTTAAACGTATTCACAATCTTTTGTGACTTTATAGATTATTTTGTTGAAGAAAGTTAACTTTCTATTCATTCTCTAGCTTTTTTAGGTATGTTTAATCTCATTAAGCTATCTTATTTGGATCATTTGTATTTTATATATTGAAATGAAACTGGATTTGTCTTTGCTATACCTTAGGCCATTACTCTCTTTGCCTCAAAGCGTAGATACCATTGCGTAAATAAATCATTTATTTTAGAAACGATATCAATAGCATTAATTAATTAATTAATTAATTAATTAATTAATTAATTAATTAATTAAT
>JAEAOA010002042.1:980000-1082500 GCA_016746295.1 Potamilus streckersoni | reverse complement strand
AGATATGCTTATAATGCGAAACAGAGCTCTTTTAAGTTTAGTCCATTTATATAAGCCATTCTTTAATTACACCTTGACTTTTAGACAAATCACCACCCTTTACTGCAATAGATGTTACTTGACTGTGTCTCACAAGATGTCTTATAAGTGTGACATGCACAGGAAAATTCGATTCTACTCAAATTTGCTTCACTGAGTCGATCAAAGAGCTTCGGTATGGTTTACAACATATTTTCAGGTGTCTTTTGCAGTTTAGGATGTAATCCAAGTTTAGCACATAGTCGGAACACTCTGTCTATATTAGGAGGCAGAGGCCAGTTTTTATGTACAAATTTAATGCTACATGCACCTACCTAATATAAAAATTCATTAAAAAAAACTACATGAGTGAGGTGAAAAAGGTCCATATGTTTGGATAGGTATTATGTAGCACAATATAATCATATCACACACTTGACCCAACAAGTCTAATGAAGTTCTTAGAATAGAATGTTTATGCACCCCAACCCCTATTTTATACATGCATTTTTTGCATCCGAAAGCCATTTTTGACAGCTTGTGGTGCTCACAGTGCAAACGCAAGCCATTTCCCTGAGTGATAATTTTGAAAAACATTGTCTACTAAAGAGACTGATGCAGTGCAGAATAGTTGTCATCCAAGCCGTTTTTGAGATATTCTACTTGCCTTGAACCCACATGTTTACTGCTATGGGAGGCTAGCTCTTCTTCCTAGCCAACTATTGGTATTTCACTATCAACATATTGCAGAGTAACTATGGAAGGTGTACATGCCTGATATCAATTTCAAGAACAACACAAGCCCAAAACACCTAGCTCACAAATATATCCATTTCTTCAATTATTACACACTAATAGCTCAAAAACTCACACCACAGCCTTAAGTTAAGAAATTTGCCAGGGGCCAAATTACGAAACTGTACCCTGCCTCCTAAAGAACAGTTTAAAGTGATGTAGTGTAGGAGGGCGGTAAATCTGTTGCACCGATTCTACCCTACATACACGCGTGGTTTAAATGTTAACTTACAAAAGCAAATAAACTCACATCAGATCACAGAAGAATGTGGACATAAACCAGTCTCCAAACTGACAGCAGTATATCCATTCACTGCATATTTTTACAGTAACTATATGATGCAATTTTGATATAGAATGAAATTTGGTTTATATATTCAGTAGTCTACTCTTCCAAGTCAAGTACTGCAAATATCTGGCCACAAATGCATAACAGAAAATATGGGAATTTCCTCATCCAGTAAACCTTCTTTCACGTGAATATTGCGACAAACATGTCGTGTTTAGTTGTGAGAGTGACATGTCATTTGACGTAAACACGACTATACTCCTATATTAAGGTAACTACATCAAAGAACGAGACATCACGCACAATGGAATTCTGTGATGAGAAATGACTGTGTACAATGTTCTGTTTATTCAAAAGAACTCTTGTTCTTTCTCCTATGACTTCTAAGAAAAGTATAATCTACTTTTAAACGATAATACAATGAAAGGTTCACCGTCTGTTAGAATGAACGTAATTATTCGTTCTTCTTAGTATCTAAATAGTTTCCACTGAAATAGAAACTACGTGATAAAAAGAATCTCAAACTTGTGAAACTCGCTGGATATTGTCCAGCTTCAAAAGTATTATCCAATCATTTGAGATCCTCAATAAGCATCATAATTACCTATATCACTCGTTATCACGTTCATCATATGTTGGAAAACAATGGGGAAACTGTTCTTAGGTATATGCATATGTCAATGTATATTGATAAAGTCATTCTGGATTTATAATACGCTGACATTTTCTTTTCTCTTTCCGCAAGTGGAATCTGTCATAATTCCTTCAAAAGTCAACTTTGTTTAATTTTCTGACACCAGTAAACATATCGAAATTATCTGGTTTTGAAGTTAATACACTGTTCACAGTGTATAGTTTTAACATGTTCCAATGAAGTCATTCTCCTGAAAATATTACTGTTCTTTATTGAAACTAGTTTGAGAGGATTCATCATGTAAGGATGTTTCACAAATGTCGAATCTACAATCTCAACAGCATTGTAGATTTCGTTTCCTCATATTGGATTATTTGGAAACGAGTTTGTTTCCCTCTGAATATCTGCTTGGATTTACTCTTCACTGAATGTTTCACGTCAGGATTTTCAATTATTTCCGAAAACTAGTTCAAGTGGAATACAAGTTGAAACACTTGAACTAATGTCCTAGCAAGCAGAGAACAACAGTTCAAAATAACTTTAAACTGGATGATAACGGAACATCTGTACATTAGGAATGAGAACTGACAAGTCTACTCATGAAGGTAGGTATTTCGTTGTTTTCAATTTTACTTCTGCGATCTGATATTACAGCTGAATGATATTATGAGTTGAAAGAAAGAAGCACGACTCTTTGTACTATAACATTGTTCTTTTAATACATCTTTTGCACAAAATTTGAAATGCGTAAATACCATAAAGTGAAAATTACATGTCATGTACATATTTTTCTAAAAGTATTGCTGTACATTTTGAGTGTCAGTTTCCTTACCACAGACAGAACCATACACGTGCATGAGCATTCGTAAATTATTTTCAGAGATTCTGGCTGTGCTGAAACTCATTACATAAGGTTGACTGCATTTATAAATTCCAAATGCATGTTATAATGAGAAAGCAGTATACGCTGTGCATAAGTGTTTTGTCTTGCTTTTATAACAACCTTCATGTCTAACAATTACATCAGTGTTCTGTGGAACAATTGCATTATTTGTGTCTAACAACAATACCAGTGTTCTGTCTTGCTTTTAACCATCCTACATGTTTTACAGTTACATCAGTGTTTTGATTTGATTTGCTGTTATTTATAAGCAATTTAAATACTTGTGTGTTAGTTTTATTTTTTTTGTTTTTATTTTATTTAATTCTATGTTATTGTAATAATAACATGATCCGCTGGATTTGACATTTTTCCGGAAAATTCAGTTCATTGCATTTTGACATGATAAACAATCAGTAGTAGAAACGTTGTGTCTATTGTTGGCCAAAATTAAGAGCTAGTTTCGAGTTTGGAGTAAACATCATTTTTAATTGTTTATTGTTGAGTAATATGGTAAGATTCGTTCAATTGAATCAAATTCGTCCATAGCGTACGCTATAGCCGGAACGTAACGTTTCTACGTCGCTTGAAAGAAAGTGCTCATACAGTGGAATACAGTTTGAGTTAAATTTGAATTTATATTCAAGGTAATTATTTTTGCTATGAACATACTGGTGTTCATCAATAATCTTGGACAAAGACACTTATTACAAATTATTTGGAGTTCTAAACTCAAATATTCAACACAGGACATGTTGGTCATCCTTATATTTCTTTGGGTAAGGCAGCATATTTCAATTGTCTGGACATAACTAACCTTTCAAATGTTAATCTGTCATATAATAAACTATCAGTGAATCGTTTTATTACATGCACAATATACACTATGTCGTCTTTGGTCACCTATATTGCTTGGCATTCATTATTACATTAGTGGTAACCAGCACAAAAAAAACTAGTATTCGAGGAGACAAAGTTGCCTGCCACAGAAAATCCAATACTTTCTAAGTAGTCGAGTGGTCCGTCACTTAAATGCTGCCTAGAGTGGACCATGTCATAAGTGAAGTTATTTACGTATTCAGTCATACAGCTCCAAAAGCACATGATTTCACAAATTTATAACAGTACCTCACCAAACCAATGTGTTTTGTTATGGCAAAATATTATGGGGTACTTTCCGACAATTATGTTTTATTACAAGTATTGGTTGCAGCTAAACATACCTTCTATAATATAAATACAAACACATAAATAACTATCTGAAATAACGTTTAGTTTTAAATAATATTGATATATTTTGTACAAAACTGGTAATATGATCTGTGAAACCAATAATAATTATTGTAGGTCTTCTTTCTTAAAACACATTTTGGTCCATACCTGGATAAAAAATCTCACTTACACAAACCTTATAAGAATCAGATAAGTACGGTCATAATTTGTATAACATAAGATAATATGTTTCAGGTAATGTCGAGCTCTCGCCTAGGGTAGGTAAATAGTGTCACCTATTAATAAACAACTTATGACGAATTAGCTCCCGTAAAGCTCCAGTTACATTCAGTCTTCCCCTTGCAATTTTGTAATGGTCTACAAGCTCTTGATGAGGAAGTAAAATATTCTTATGCAGTTGTGTAGAATTTTTATAGAATATCGGAATGTTTGAATATGGTTTTGCTACTATTCAAAAGCATATGTATTTGAATATTCGTTTTTTTTACCCAGTGATTTGGTAGTATGTTAATAAAGCACAATGCCAACTATGCAATGCAGAATTAATTCATTTACGATGGAACAACTTAAAATCTTTTTAGTAACCCGCAATTTGAAGAGAACAAAACAAAAACAGCAACCGACTCGGAAGATGATCATAACATACAAATTCAGAATTTATAGATTCCTCTCAGTATTTCTATTTCTACTCATTATACTCTTGGAAAATAAAGTGTAGTAGAGAAATTACTTAAATCGTATAAAAAAGTATAATATAAAAGCCAACACCAGTCCGTATTTTTCAGTCAACCAGAGCTCCGAAATATTATGGTCTGTTGTCGGAGATTCCTTATGTTGAGAAAATCATTACTATTCCCACACCCAGTCATCTTATCACAGAATATTACGAATATATATTTTTTTCAGAATTCGGTTCTTTTTTCTCAAGCGTTGTAGTCATTGAATAGTTTTGGAATTATCAATATGATGAAAATCTGACATTATATTTTTCTCTATTTTCATAAGTGTCAGTAACACGTATTTTATCTCCATCTCAAAAAGATGTACATGGGTCATTTGATATGATTTTGGAATCCATTCATTTGTTGTAATCAGTATTTCCAATTTACGTTGTCGAGAAGGATCATTAAACACCAATATAGACAAAGGAAAGAGGAAAGAAAATAAATTTGGTATTCTTGTTAACCTTGCTGAATATATTGATCATGTTTGAATACAGTCGATGAGTATTCGACGATTTGGTATTTATTTCGGCTCCAATATCACTCGATGGAACTGTGGACCTACAAACATTATTATCAGCAGAAACAATAAGATATCAATAAAATAAGTCATGCCCTCTTAAATAATATTCACTTTGGATATTATATTACTGTGTCGCATATCCTTGCATTGTGAGGCATATACCAATTTTCTGCATGTATAAAATGATGAAACAGTGGTGGCATTTGGGACATGATACGGCGACGGCAACAGCAGAAACAGTATATTTTCTTTATAGTTTGTTGAGATGTTTTTGGAAGTCAGATATGGTTGTGAGAGGATGTAGGAACACTCAACACATGTGAGACACCATATTTTGCTAAATGCTTTTTTTATTACTAACAATAAGTATGCCTTTTCGTTTTCTTTCAAGCCTCATAGGTTACAATCTACTTTCTACTAAATAAATTGTTTGCACGGACATAACATGCGATAATGACCTCGTTGAAGTTATAAAGTCAGTTCAATGGAAGTAATAATTATAAAACCAAACTGAATTGATTAAAACTATTTATCTATTGAACACTTTCCAAGTAGTCAAGAAATGTAGAAGAATGTTTCCAATGTTATTTAGATGGTTTGCCTTCAAATTCCAGAGCCACCAGATCATTATTTTCAGATATATATTCATGAAAAGTACTCCTTTTTGGGGAAAGAAACTTAGATATTTTATAACAGATACCGCTATTCCAGGAATGTGTCACTTCAGCGAGCCATGCGATATGACAGTGGGTCATACCATGGAATGTGGAGCTATATGGGGACCTGAATAGATAATCCATTCACTTCACCGCATGGATCGTGCAGCCATTTTATACAGGAAGGAAAACCCATAGTACGTACCTAGCCAGGATATAGCCATCAGCTCAGAGCTTTTCGGGTTGTCATTTGGGGGAGATGTCAAACCATAGACAGGGACGATACCTCATATATTTGCATTGATGTTGGCATAATGCCTGATGAGGAAAGAGTCAATTGTCTTATTGCCTTGTAGTTTCATAACACAATTTCAGTAACCATATTTTCATCAATAGCAACGAAGCTTGGTACATATTAAGTAAAGTACATGCTCATCACCTGAAGACGTGCATAACACCAAAACACTTTGCTATGGTAAAAATTGTTAGTATTATTTCTCTTATGTTCTTATAGGTTAATGCATAGCAAAACAACATTGCATCAGCACAACTAGCCTGACAAGTTTTAATGGATTGCCATGATACTTGGTAAATAATATTCTCATCACCCGAAGATGTACAAATGGACAAATCACTTTGCTCTGATAATATTTAGCAATGTTAGTTATATTGTTGTTTGTTGTGTACGACGCTGTCTCATCTGTACAACTAGCCAAAAACGTTTGACGGATTGCCATAAAATATGATAAAAATATCATTGTTAACATTTAAGATGCACTTATAACCAAGCCACTGCGCTTCTGCAGCTGCTAACGAGTTATTGCTTTTTTAAGTTTATTGAAGATTACGGTCTAAATGATAATCTTACCAACTCAAATAATCTCAACGATTTCAATGAAATGCGCATAAACATAATTAAATATAACCTTGGTCTATCAATTTTAGTTAGTGTTTGTTGCTCTGTATATCTTCTATCTGATTGCAATGTAATCTTGCGAATGCGCCATATCTTGCTATTTGTCATCATTCTCTGTTAAACATGGTACATATTATGCTTATTAATTAACGATGCAAGTGAAGGCAGATATTCATGTGATTGTGACTTTTGTAAGAGTTATTATCCTTTATTACGCTCAGCTTGATGTTTGTGTGACAGATTAATGCAGCTACGTTTGGAAGTTTAGTCTATTTTATAAACACTCTTTTAGAAGAATTGTACGGTTTAGTTTTGTTCGACTCCTCTTCATCATCGAGCAGCTATTTAGAGGATGGCGGGAACATGTATGAGTGCATTGCACACTTTTTGCATGTTAGAATTAGATAAAGGTGACAAATTCTTAATTTGCATGATTCTAAACTAAATATCCGTAATGAACACTTTTGGTTCCATCTGCAATTCTAAATCCATTTATCGTTGGATACGTTGCCAAGTAAACGTAACGTTTGATGTAGTTTCAGTACGGTATACCATAATTACAGTTAGATTGCTTGATATAATCGGAAAGTTTCAATTTTAATTACAGCGAAAGTTATGACTTCAATTTTCAAGTTGAAGCTTGTGCATTTTGTTACTACTTTTGATCCCGCCCTCAGGACTGCACCCATTATTAAACATGTAAGAATTAGAAACCTGTTTAGTCCTCAACACGTTTCATGAGACATCATAACAAGCACAATGCTATCTCTCACAGTTGCTTCTGACAGACTACAACGAGAAACAACTGGCAGAAGTGTGCAAAGATGTTTAGACAGATATATGGACAAACATATTTTGGTCACGGATATACATATATATGGACACGCAGACAAACATGATCAATAACATTATATCTTCAAAGTGCAGACATGTTAATGTTCAGTAACATATTCTGGTTTTATTATGCATTGTTCTAATTAGCACATGGTATCCAGCGTCATATACTTCAGCTTTCACAAACTGTCAACTTGAAGTCATAATTCTCTCATACGTTAAAAGGTTTTGTTTCATCATTGCACTGTACATTTGATTTTTGAGAACGCTGATTCAGTAGATAATGAGAACACTGAAAATGTGTGGACGTATTTGTTCATGAACTTATCGCAGATTTGCCATTTGAGGATGTCATTCCCTTCACTATAGTAACTATCAAGAATGGAAACTTTCAGGTGAGAGAAATGACAAATTTAATATTAGTTTGTTGTAGTATAACATACTCAACATTTAATGGAATTGAGAAAGATATGCTATGTTACACTGACCTGATAACCTGGATGGTACTTAATTGCATTATCTTTAATTTTCAGACAAGTTTTTGCAATATGGTTGAACGGACATAACCATCCAATTAGAAAAACTAAATTTTACCAAATTAAACATAACTTCACACCTCAGCAACAAGACAGATCATCTATCTAGAGTAAACGCATCTCAGTTTTAGTCCAAAAAATATTTTATAGCAAATGATCACATACGTCAAAATTGATGTACAAATTGTGAAAATTGAACATCGTTCATATATGACTATACAATATATCCTTATAATTCAAATCAGAGCTCTTGTAAGTTTAGTCCATTGATATATACAATTATTTAATTACACATTGAATTTCAGACATATCACCATTCTTTACTGCAATAGATGTTACTTGACTGTGTCTCACAAGATGTCTTATAAGTGTGACATGCACAGGAAATTCAATTCTACTCAAATTTGCTTCACTGAGTCGATCAAAGAACTTCGGTATGGTTTACAACATATTTTCAGGTGTCTTTTGCAGTTTAGGATGTGATCCAAGTTTAGCAAATAGTCGGAAGACTCTGTCCATAGTATGAGCAGTTTCAATTGGTGTATGGAATGGTGGTGGAAGAAGGCGGCAAATCTGTTGCAATGAATTTACCCTACATCCAAGCGGGATTTAAATGTTAACTTACGGAATAAACTCACATCAGTTCACAGAAGAATCTGGACATAAACTAGTCTCCAAACGGACAGCAGTATATCCAGTCAATGCATAGTTTTACAGTAAATATATGATGAAATTTTGATACAGAATGAAATTTGGTTTATATATGCTGTAGTCTACTCTTCCAAGTCAAGTACTGCAAATATCTGGCCACAAATACTTTGCAGTAAATATGGGAATTTCCTCATTCAGTAAACCTTATTTCATGTGAATATTGCAACAAACATGTCGTGTTTAGTTGTGAAAGTGACATGTTAGTAGATGTAAACACGACTATACTGCAATCTTAAGGTCACTACATCAAAGAACGAGACATCACGCTCATTGGAATTCTGTGATGAGAAATATATATGTTCTTTTTATTCAAAAGAACTCTTGTTCTTTCACCTATAACTTGTAAGAAAAGTATAATCTACGTTTAAACGATAATACAATGAAAGGTTCACCGTCTGTTATAATGAACGTAATTATTCGTTCTTCTTTGTATGTAAATAATTTCCACTGAAATAGAAACTACGTGATAAAAAGAATCTCAAATGGGTAATGATTTAATTTCAAACTTGTGAAATTCGCTGGATAATGTCCAGCTTCAAAAGTATTATTCAATCATTTGAGATCCCCCATAAGCATCATAATTATCTATATCCCTCCTTATCACGTTCATCACACGTTGGAAAACACTGGGGAAACCATTCGTAAGTATTCCTCATATTGGTGTATTTGGAAACGAGTTTTGTTTTCTTCTGAATATCTGTTTTGATTTACTCTTCACTGAATATTTCACGTCAGGATTTTCAAGGAATTTCCGAAAACTAATTCCAGTGCAATACAAGTTGAAACACTTGAACTAATGTTTTAGCAAGAAGACTATAACAGTTCAAAATAACTTTAAACTGGATGATAATGGAACAACTGTACATTAGAAATGAGAACTGACAAGTCTACTCATGAAGGTAGGTATTTCGTTGTTTTTAATTTTACTCCTGTGATTTGATATTACAGCTGAATGACATGAGTTGAAAGAAAGCAGCACGAATCTTAGTACTATATCTATGTTCCTTTAATACATTTTTGGGGGCAAAAGTTTAATGCATAAATACCATAAAGTGAAAATTACATGTAATGTACATATTTTTCTAACAGTATTGCTGTACATTTTAAGTGTCAGTTTCCTTACCATAGACAGAACCATACACGTACATGAGCATTCGTAAATTATTTTCAAAGATTCTTGCTGTGCTGAAACTCATTACATAAGGTTGACTGCATATATAAATTCCAAATGCATGTTATAATGAGAGAGCAGTATACGCTGTGCATAAGTGTTTTGTCTTGCTGTTATAACAACCTTCATGTCTAACAATTACATCAGTAATTGCATTAATTGTGTCTAACAACAATACCAGTGTTCTGTCTTGCTTTTAACCATCCTACATGTTTTACAGTTACATCAGTATTTTATTTGATTTGCTGTTATTTATAAGCAATTTAATTACTTGTGTGTTAGTTTTTTTTTGGTTTTTATTTTATTTAAATTTATGTCTTTGTAATGATAACATTATTCGCTGGATTTGATATTTTTCCGGGAAAAAATTCAGTTCATTGCATTTTGACATGAAAAAACAAGCAGTAGTAGGAACGTTGTGTCTATTGTTGGCCAAAATTCAGAGCCAGTTTCAAGTTTGGAGCAAAAGTCTTTTTTAATTTTTTTTATTGTTCAGTAATATAGTAAGATTCGTTCATTTGAATCAAATTCGTCTATAGCTTACTCTATAGTCGGCATGTAATGTTTCTACGTCGCTTGAAAGAAAGTGATCATACAGTGGAATACAGTTTGAGTTTAATTTAAACTTATATTCAACTTATTTTGTTTTTGCTATGAAAATACTGGTGTGCATCATAAATCTTGGACAAAGAGACTTGTTACAAATTATTTGGAATTCTAAACGCGAATATTCAACACAGGTCATGTTTGTCATCCTTATATTTATTTGGGCAAGACAGCATATTTCAGTTGCCTGGACATAACTAACCTTTCAAATGTTGATCTGTCATATAATAAACTATCAGCTAATCATGGTATTACAAGCCCTATATACATTATTTCTTCTGTTGTCACCTAGTATGCTTGCCATTCATTATTACACTAGTGGTAACCAGCACAACATAAACCAGTATTCTAGGAGACAAAGTTGCCTCCCCACAGAAAATCCAATACTTTCTAATTAGTCGAGTCGTCCGTCACTTACATGCTGCCTAGAGTGGACCATGGCATAAGTGAAGTTATTTATGTATTCAGTCATACAGCTCCAAAAGCACATGATTTCACAAATTTATATCAACGGTACCTCACCAAACCAATGTGTTTTGTTATGGCAAAATATTATGGGGTACTTTCCGACAATTATGTTTTATTACAAGTATTGGTTGCAGCTAAACATACCTTCTAAAATATAAATACAAACAGATAAATACCTATCTGAAATAACGTGTAGTTTGAAATAATATTGATATATTTTGTACAAAACTGGTAATATGATCTGTGAAACCAATAATAATTATTGTAGATCTTCTTTCTTAAAACACAATTTGGTCCATACCAGGATAAAAAGTCTCACTTACACAAACCTTATAAGAATCAGATAAGTACGGTCATAATTTGTATAACATAAGATAATATGTTTCAGGTAATGTCGAGCTCTCGCCTAGGGTAGGTAAATAGTGTCACCTATTAATAAACAACTTATGACGAATTAGCTCCCGTAAAGCTCCAGTTACATTCAGTCTTCCCCTTGCAATTTTGTAATGGTCTACAAGCTCTTGATGAGGAAGTAAAATATTCTTATGCAGTTGTGTAGAATTTTTATAGAATATCGGAATGTTTGAATATGGTTTTGCTACTATTCAAAAGCATATGTATTTGAATATTCGTTTTTTTTACCCAGTGATTTGGTAGTATGTTAATAAAGCACAATGCCAACTATGCAATGCAGAATTAATTCATTTACGATGGAACAACTTAAAATCTTTTTAGTAACCCGCAATTTGAAGAGAACAAAACAAAAACAGCAACCGACTCGGAAGATGATCATAACATACAAATTCAGAATTTATAGATTCCTCTCAGTATTTCTATTTCTACTCATTATACTCTTGGAAAATAAAGTGTAGTAGAGAAATTACTTAAATCGTATAAAAAAGTATAATATAAAAGCCAACACCAGTCCGTATTTTTCAGTCAACCAGAGCTCCGAAATATTATGGTCTGTTGTCGGAGATTCCTTATGTTGAGAAAATCATTACTATTCCCACACCCAGTCATCTTATCACAGAATATTACGAATATATATTTTTTTCAGAATTCGGTTCTTTTTTCTCAAGCGTTGTAGTCATTGAATAGTTTTGGAATTATCAATATGATGAAAATCTGACATTATATTTTTCTCTATTTTCATAAGTGTCAGTAACACGTATTTTATCTCCATCTCAAAAAGATGTACATGGGTCATTTGATATGATTTTGGAATCCATTCATTTGTTGTAATCAGTATTTCCAATTTACGTTGTCGAGAAGGATCATTAAACACCAATATAGACAAAGGAAAGAGGAAAGAAAATAAATTTGGTATTCTTGTTAACCTTGCTGAATATATTGATCATGTTTGAATACAGTCGATGAGTATTCGACGATTTGGTATTTATTTCGGCTCCAATATCACTCGATGGAACTGTGGACCTACAAACATTATTATCAGCAGAAACAATAAGATATCAATAAAATAAGTCATGCCCTCTTAAATAATATTCACTTTGGATATTATATTACTGTGTCGCATATCCTTGCATTGTGAGGCATATACCAATTTTCTGCATGTATAAAATGATGAAACAGTGGTGGCATTTGGGACATGATACGGCGACGGCAACAGCAGAAACAGTATATTTTCTTTATAGTTTGTTGAGATGTTTTTGGAAGTCAGATATGGTTGTGAGAGGATGTAGGAACACTCAACACATGTGAGACACCATATTTTGCTAAATGCTTTTTTTATTACTAACAATAAGTATGCCTTTTCGTTTTCTTTCAAGCCTCATAGGTTACAATCTACTTTCTACTAAATAAATTGTTTGCACGGACATAACATGCGATAATGACCTCGTTGAAGTTATAAAGTCAGTTCAATGGAAGTAATAATTATAAAACCAAACTGAATTGATTAAAACTATTTATCTATTGAACACTTTCCAAGTAGTCAAGAAATGTAGAAGAATGTTTCCAATGTTATTTAGATGGTTTGCCTTCAAATTCCAGAGCCACCAGATCATTATTTTCAGATATATATTCATGAAAATTACTCCTTTTTGGGGAAAGATACTTAGATATTTTATAACAGATACCGCTATTCCAGGAATGTGTCACTTCAGCGAGCCATGCGATATGACAGTGGGTCACACCATGGAATGTGGACCTGAATAGATAATCCGTTCACTTCACCGCATGGATCGTGCAGCCATTTTATACAGGAAGGAAAACCCATAGTACGTACCTAGCCAGGATATAGCCATCAGCTCAGAGCTTTTCGGGTTGTCATTTGGGGTAGATGTCAAACCATAGACAGGGACGATACCTCATATATTTGCATTGATGTTGACATAATGCCTGATGAGGAAAGAGTCAATTGCCTTATTGCCTTGTAGTTTCATGACACAATTTCAGTAACCATATTTCAACAATAGTAACGAAGCTTGGTACATATTAAGTAAAGTACATGCTCATCACCTGAAGACGTGCATAACACCAAAACACTTTGCTATGGTAAAAATTGTTAGTATTATTTCCTTTATGTTCTTATAGGTTAATGCATAGCAAAACAACATTGCATCAGCACAACTAGCCTGACAAGTTTTAATGGATTGCCATGATACTTGGTAAATAATATTCTCATCACCCGAAGATGTACAATTGGACAAATCACTTTGCTCTGATAATATTTATCAATGTTAGTTATAGTGTTGTTTGTTGTGTACGACGCTGTCTCATCTGTATAACTAGCCAAAAACGTTTGACGGATTGCCATAAAATATGATAAAAATATCATTGTTAACATTTAAGATGCACTTATAACCAAGCCACTGCGCTTCTGCAGCTGCTAACGAGTTTTTGCTTTTTTAAATTTATTGAAGATTACAGTCTAAATGATAATCTTACCAACTCAAATAATCTCAAAGATTTCAATGAAATGCGCATAAACATAATTAAATATAACCTTGGTCTATCAATTTTAGTTAGTGTTTGTTGCTCTGTATATCTTCTATCTGATTGCAATGTAATCTTGCGAATGCGCCATATCTTGCCATTTGTCATCATTCTCTGTTAAACATGGTACATATTATGCTTATTAATTAAAGATGCAGATAAAGGCAGATATTCATGTGATTGTGACTTTTGTAAGAGTTATTATCCTTTATTACTCTCAGCTTGATGTTTGTGAGACAGATGAATGCAGCTACGTTTGGAAGTTTAGTCTATTTTATAAAAACTCTTTAGAAGGATTATACGGTTTAGTTTTGTTCGACTCCTCTTCATCATCGAGCAGATGGCGGGAACATGTATGAGTGCATTGCACACTTTTTGCATGTTAGAATTAGATAAAGGTGACAAATTCTTAATTTGCATGATTCTAAACTAAATATCCGTAATGAACACTTTTGGTTCCATCTGCAATTCTAAATCCATTTATCGTTGGATACGTTGCCAAGTAAACGTAACGTTTGATGTAGTTTCAGTACGGTATACCATAATTACAGTTTGATTGCTTGATATAATCGGAAAGTTTCAATTTTAATTACAGAGAAAGTTATGACTTCAATTTTCAAGTTGAAGCTTGTGCGTTTTGTTACTACTTTTGATCCCGCCCTCAGGACTGCACCCATTATTAAACATGTAAGAATTAGAAACCTGTTTAGTCCTCAACACGTTTCATGAGACATCATAACAAGCACAATGCTATCTCTCACAGTTGCTTCTGACAGACTACAACGAGAAACAACTGGCAGAAGTGTGCAAAGATGTTTAGACAGATATATGGACAAACATATTTTGGTCACGGATATACTTATATATGGACACGCAGACAAACATGATCAATAACATTATATCTTCAAAGTGCAGATATGTTAATGTTCAGTAACATATTCTGGTTTTATTATGCATTGTTCTAATTAGCACATGGTATCCAGCGTCATATACTTCAGCTTTCACAAACTGTCAACTTGAAGTCATAATTCTCTCATACGTTAAAAGGTTTTGTTTCATCATTGCACTGTACATTTGATTTTTGAGAACGCTGATTCAGTAGATAATGAGAACACTGAAAATGTGTGGAAGTATTTGTCCATGAACTTATCGCAGATTTGCCATTTGAGGATGTCATTCCCTTCACTATAGTAACTATCAAGAATGGAAACTTTCAGGTGAGAGAAATGACAAATTTAATATTAGTTTATTGTAGTATAACATACTCAACATTTAATGGAATTGAGAGAGATATGCTATGTTACACTGACCTGATAACCTGGATGGTACTTAATTGTATTATCTTTAATTTTCAGACAAGTTATTGCAATATGGTTGAACGGACATAACCATCCAATTAGAAAAACTAAATTTTACCAAATTAAACATAACTTCACACCTCAGCAACAAGACAGATCATCTATCTAGAGTAAACGCATCTCAGTTTTAGTCCAAAAAATATTTTATAGCAAATGATCACATACGTCAAAATTGATGTACAAATTGTGAAAATTGAACATCGTTCATATATGACTATACAATATATCCTTATAATGCAAATCAGAGCTCTTGTAAGTTTAGTCCATTGATATATACAATTATTTAATTACACATTGAATTTCAGACATATCACCATCCTTTACTGCAATAGACGTTACTTGACTGTGTCTCACAAGATGTCTTATAAGTGTGACATGCACAGGAAAATTCGATTCTACTCAAATTTGCTTCACTGAGTCGATCAAAGAACTTCCGAATGGTTTACAACATATTTTCAGGTGTCTTTTGCAGTTTAGGATGTGATCCAAGTTTAGCAAATAGTCGGAAGACTCTGTCCATAGTATGAGCAGTTTCAATTGGTGTATGGAATGGTGGTGGAAGAAGGCGGCAAATCTGTTGCAATGAATTTATCCTACATCCAAGCGGGATTTAAATGTAAACTTACGGAATAAACTCACATCAGTTCACAGAAGAATCTGGACATAAACCAGTCTCCAAACTGACAGCAGTATATCCAGTCAATGCATAGTTTTACAGTAAATATATGATGCAATTTTGATACAGAATGAAATTTGGTTTATATATGCTGTAGTCTACTCTTCCAAGTCAAGTACTGCAAATATCTGGCCACAAATACTTTGCAGTAAATATGGGAATTTCCTCATTCAGTAAACCTTCTTTCATGTGAATATTGCAACAAACATGTCGTGTTTAGTTGTGAAAGTGACATGTTAGTAGATGTAAACACGACTATACTGCAATCTTGAGGTCACTACATCAAAGAACGAGACATCACGCTCATTGGAATTATGTGATGAGAAATATATATGTTCTTTTTATTCAAAAGAACTCTTGTTCGTTCACCTATAACTTGTAAGAAAAGTATAATCTACGTTTAAACGATAATACAATGAAAGGTTCGCCGTCTGTTATAATGAACGTAATTATTCGTTCTTCTTTGTATGTAAATAATTTCCACTGAAATAGAAACTACGTGATAAAAAGAATCTCAACTGGGTAATGATTTAATTTCAAACTTGTGAAATTCGCTGGATAATGTCCAGCTTCAAAAGTATTATTCAATCATTTGAGATCCCCCATATGCATCATAGTTATCTATATCCCTCCTTATCACGTTCATCACACGTTGGAAAACACTGGGGAAACCATTCGTAAGTATATGCTTATGTCAATGTATATTGATAAAGTCATTCTGGATTTTATAAAACGCTGACGTTTCCTTTTCTCATTCTGCAAGTGGAATTTGTCATAATTCCTTCAAAAGTCAACTTTGTTTAATTTTTTCTGACACCAGTACACATATAAAAAGTATTATCTGGTTTTGGTGTTAATACACTAGTCACAGTATATTCCTTTAACATGGTCCGATGAAGTCATTCTGTGGAAAATATTACAGTTTTTTCTTGAAGCTAGTTTGAGAGGATTCATCATGTAAGGATGTTTCACAAATGTAGAAACTACAATCTCAACAGCATTGTAGATTTCGTTTCCTCATATTGGAGTATTTGGAAACGAGTTTTGTTTTCTTCTGAATATCTGTTTTGATTTACTCTTCACTGAATATTTCACGTCAGGATTTTCAAGGAATTTCCGAAAACTAATTCCAGTGCAATACAAGTTGAAACACTTGAACTAATGTCCTAGCAAGCAGACTACAACAGTTCAAAATAACTTTAAACTGGATGATAATGGAACAACTGTACATTAGAAATGAGAACTGACAAGTCTACTCATGAAGGTAGGTATTTCGTTGTTTTTAATTTTGCTCCTGTGATTTGATATTACAGCTGAATGACATGAGTTGAAAGAAAGCAGCACGAATCTTAGTACTATATCTATGTTCTTTTAATACATTTTTGGGGGCAAAAGTTTAATGCATAAATACCATAAAGTGAAAATTACATGTAATGTACATATTTTTCTAACAGTATTGCTGTACATTTTAAGTGTCAGTTTGCTTACCATAGACAGAACCATACACGTGCATGAGCATTCGTAAAATATTTTCAGAGATTCTGGCTGTGCTGAAACTCATTACATAAGTTTGACTGCATATATAAATTCCAAATGCATGTTATAATGAGAGAGCAGTATACGCTGTGCATAAGTGTTTTGTTTTGCGGTTATAACAAACTTCCTGTCTAACAATTACATCAGTGTTCTGTACAAAAATTGCATTAATTGTGTCTAACAACAATACCTGTGTTCTGTCTTGCTTTTAACCATCCTACATGTTTTACAGTTACATCAGTATTTTATTTGATTTGCTGTTGTTTAAAAACAATTTAATTACTTGTGTTAGTTTTATTTTTTGGTTTTTATTTTATTTAAATCTATGTTTTTGTAATGATAACATTATTCGCTGGATTTGATATTTTTCCGGAAAAAATTCAGTTCATTGTATTTTGACATGAAAAACAAGCAGTAGTAGGAACGTTGTGTCTGTTGTTGGCCAAAATTCAGAGACAGTTTCAAGTTTGGAGCAAACGTCTTTTTTAGTTTTTTTTTATTGTTCAGTAATATAGTAAGATTCGTTCATTTGAATCAAATTCGTCTATAGCTTACTCTATAGTCGGCATGTAATGTTTCTACGTCGCTTGAAAGAAAGTGATCATACAGTGGAATACAGTTTGAGTTGAATTTGAACTTATATTCAACTTATTTTGTTTTTGCTATGAAAATACTGGTGTGCGTCATAAATCTTGGACAGAGACACGTATTACAAATTATTTGGAATTCTAAACTCGAATATTCAACACAGGTCATGTTGGTCATCCTTACATTTCTTTGGGCAAGACAGCATACTTCAGTTGCCGGGACATAACTAACCTTTCAAATGGAGATCTGTCATTAAATAAACTATCAGCTAATCATGGTATTACAAGCCCTATATACATTATGTCTTCTTTTGTCACCTAGTATGCTTGCCATTCATTATTACACTAGTGGTAACTAGCACAACATAAACCAGTATTCTAGGAGACAAAGTTGCCTCCCCACAGAAAATCCAATACTTTCTAATTAGTCGAGTGGTCCGTCATTTAAATGCTGCCTAGAATGGACCATGGCATAAGTGAAGTTATTTATGTATTCAGTCATACAGCTCCAAAAGCACATGATTTCACAAATTTATACCAACGGTACCTCACCAAACCAATGAGTTTTGTTATGGCAAAATATTATGGGGTACTTTCAGACACTTATGCTTTATTACAAGTATTGGTTGCAGCTAAACATGCCTTCTAAAATATAAATACAATCACATAAATAACTATCTGAAATAACGTGTAGTTTTAAATAATATTGATATTAATTTGTACAAAACTGGTAATTTGAGCTGTGAAACCAATAATAATTATTGCAGGTCTTCTTTCTTAAAACACAATTTGGTCCATACCTGGATAAAAAATCTCACTTACCAAACCTTATAAGAATCAGATAAGTAGGGTCATAATTTGTATAACATAAGATAATATGTTTCAGGTAATGTCGAGCTCTCGCCAAAGGGTAGGTAAATAGTGTCACCTATTAATAAACAACTTATGACGAATTAGCTCCCGTTCAGTTACATTCAGTCTTTCCCTTGCAATTTTGTAATGGTCTACAAGCTCTTGATGAGGATGTAAAATATTCTTATGCAGTTTTGTAGCATTTTTATAGAATATCGGAATGTTTGAATATGGTTTTGCTACTATTCAAAACCATATTTATTTGAATATTCTTTTTTTACCCAGTGATTTGGTAGAATGTTAATAAAGCACAATGCCAACTATGCAACGCAGAATTAATTCATTTACAATGGAACAACATAAAATCTATTCAGTAACCCGCAATTTGAAGAAAACAAAACAGAAACATGAACTGACTCGGAAGATAATCATAACATACAAATTCAGATATTATCAATTGCTCTCAGTATTATCATTTCTACTCATTATACTCTTGAAAACTAAAGTGTAGTAGGGAAATTACTTAAATCGTATGAAAAAGGAATACTATAAAAGCTAACACGTCTGCTTTATTTCAGTCAACCAGAGCTCCGAAAAAATATCATCTGTTGTCGGACATTCCTTCTGTCGAGAAAATCATTACTATTCCCACACCCAGTCATCTTATCACAGAATGTTACGAATATATATTTTCAGAATTCCGTTTTTTTTCTCAAGCGTTGAAGGTAATGCATAGTTTTGGAATTATCAATATGATGAAAACTTGACAATATATTTTTCTCTATTTTCATAAATGTCAGTTACACGTATTTTATCTCCATCTCAGAAAGATGTACATGGGTCAGTTGATATGATTATGGAATCCATTTTTTTTGGTTGTAATCAGTATTTGCAATTTACGTTGTCGAGAAGGATCATTAAACACCAATATAGACAAAGGAAATAGAAAAGAAAATAAATTTGGTATTCTTGTTAACCTTGCTGAATATATTGATCATGTTTGAATACAGTCGATGAGTATTCGACGATTTGGTATTTATTTCGGCTCCAATGTCACTCGATGGAAGTGTGGACCTACGAATATTATTATCAGCAGAAACAGTAAGATGTTAATAAAAAAGTCACGCCCTCTTAAAAAAAATATTCAGTCTGAATATTGTAGTACTGTGTCGCATATCCTTGCATGGTCAGACATGTACACATTTTCTGCTTCTTCAAAATGATGAAACAGTGGTGGCATTTGGGACATGATACGGTGGTGGCAGCAGAAGCAACAGTATATTTACTTAATAGCTTGTTTAGACGTTTTTTGGAAATCATATATGGTCGTGGGAGAATTATCAACACTCAACACATGTGAGACACCATATTTTGCTAAATGCTTTTTTATTACTATCACAAGGTATGCTTTTCTTTTTTCTTTCAAGCCTTATAGTTTACAATCTATTTTCTACTAAACAAAATGTTTCCACGGACATAACATGCGATAATGACCTCGTTGAAGTTATAAAATCAATTCAATGGAAGTAATAATTATAAAAGCAAACTGAATTGATTAAAACTATTAATCTATTGAACACTTTCCAAGTAGTCAAGAAATGTAGAAGAATGTTTCCAATGTTATTTAGATGGTTTGACTTCAAGTTCCAGAGCGACCAGATCATTATTTTCAGATATATATTCATGAAAAGTACTCCTTTTTGGTGAAATTACTTAGATATTTTATAACAGATACCGCTATTCCAGAAATGTGTCACTTCAGCGAGCCATGCGATATGACAATGCGTCACACCATAGAATGTGGAGCTATGTGGAGACCTGAATAGATAATCCGTTCACTTCACCGCATGGACCGTGCAGCCATTTTATACAGGAAGGAAAACCTATGGTACGTACCTAGCCAGGATATAGCCATCAGCTCAGAGCTTTTCGGGTTGTCATTTGGGGGAGATGTCAAACCATAGACAGGGACGATACCTCATATATTTGCATTGATGTTGACATTATGCCTGATGAGGAAAGCGTCTATTGCCTTATTGCCTTGTAGTTTCATGACACAATTTCAGTAACCATATTTTCATCAATAGCAACGAAGCTTGGTACATATTAAGTAAAGTACATGCTTATCACCTGAAGAAATGCATATCACCAAAACACTTTGCTCTGGTAAAAATTGTTAGTGTTATTTCCCTTATGTTCTTATTGGTTAGTGCATAGTAAAACAAGATTTCATCAGCACAACTAGCCCGACAAATTTTAATGGATTGCCATGAAACTTGGTAAATAATATTCTCATCACCCGAAGATGTACAAATGGACAAATCACTTTGCTCTGATAATATTTATCAATGTTAGTTATAGTGTTGTTTGCAGTGTTGGACGCAGTCTCATTTGCACAACTAGCCAGAAATATTTGATGGCTTGCCATAAAATGTGGTAAACTATCATTGTTAACACTTAAGATGCACTTATCACTATGCCACTGCGTTCCTGCATATTCTAACGATTTATTGCCCTTCTAAATTTATTGAAGATGATAGTCTAGATTATAAATATTTCAGTGCAACTGTTCTCAAAGATTTCAATGAAATGCGCACAAGCATATCTAAATATAACCTTGGTCTAGCAATTATAATTAATGTTTGTTACTCTGTATGTCTTCTATCAGAATGCAATGTAATCATGTGAATGCGCCATGTTTTGCCATTTTTTATTATTCTCTGTTAAACGTGGTATATATTATGCTCATCAATTAAAGATGCAGATAAAGACATTTGTGCTTTGTGACTTGTAAGAGTTATTGCCATTTTTTATTGGCAATTGATTTTTGTGACATATATGAATACAGGTACTTGTGCAATTTTTCAGTGGTTTTTGTTAAATTTACTATGATAATCTCATCAACAGGCGATATTCATATTGTCCGTTTTATTTTACAAACACTATTTTCTGAAGAATTAGACGGTTTAGTTTTGTTCGACTCCTCTTCATCACGGAGCAGGGACTTGGTCTAAGAGAGGCGGGAACATACGCATGAGTACATTGCACACTTTTTGTATGTTAGATTTAGATGAAGTTGAAACACACTTAGTTTGCACTACTTTTACAAAGGATCCATAATGAATACTTTTGGTTCCATCTGAAATTCTAAATCCATTTATTGTTGCATATGTTATCAAGTAAACGTAACGTTTGATGTAGTTTCAGTACGGTATACCATAATTACAATTTGATTGCCTGATATAATCTTAATGATTCAATTCTCTGAGTACAGCGAAAGTTATGACTTCAATTTTCCAATGCAAGATTGCCCGCTTTCATTTTGCTTTTGACCACGCTCTCAGGACCACATCTATGATTAAACATGTAAGAATTATAAATATTTTTAGTCATCAACACGTTTAATGAGACATCATAACAAATACAATGGCTTCTCTCACGATTGCTTCTGACAGACTACAAGGAAAAACAACTGGAAAAAGGGTGCACAGATGATTAGACAGATATATGGGCAAACAGTTTTGGACAAAGATTTCACAGATATATTGACATGCAGACAGACATGATCAATCACATTATAGCTGCAAAAGTGCAGACATGTTAAATTTCAGTAACATATTCTGGTTTATTATGCATTGTTCTAATTAGCACCTGAAAGCCAGCTTCAAATATTTATGTATTTACAAACTTTCATCTAGAAGCCATAATTCTCTCATATGGTAATATGTTTTGTTTCATCGTCCCACTGTACCCTTGAATTTGAGAACGCTGGTTCAAAAGTTAATTAGAACACTTAAAATGTGTGGACGTATTTATCCTTGACCTTGGCGCAGGCTTGCTGCTTATGGATGACATTTTTTCACTATAGGAACCATCAAGAAAGGAGACTATATCAGGTGAGGGAAATGAGTAATTTGATATTAATTTGTTTTATTATAAAATACTCAACATTTAATGGAATTAAGAGAGATCTCCGATATTTCACTGAACTGATAACCTGGATGGTACTTTCGTGTAGTATCTTTCATTTTCAGATAAAATCTACTGCAATACAGTTGAACGGGTATAACCATCCAATTAATTAAAACAACACTTTACCAAATTAAACATAAATTAATACACCAGCGACAAGAGAGATCAACTATCGTGAGTAAACGAACGTCAGTTTATGTCTGAAAAATAGTGCAGAATTATTGACTTAAATTGCCAAAGTACAATAAATCTCTTCTTGGGTTAATTATTTCAACACCAATAAATTAATTGAACAATCTATTAGTCAATTTATCTCAGTCAATCTGTCTCAATCAGTTAATATGTCTGGTCTTTTGTCTTTTTATCTTCCAGCTGAATCGCTCATTAGAGGAGATTTGGTTGTGTATTTGGGCAAGTTACATCACTCATTTATTCGGCACAATACAACCTGTTTATTGTGTAGACACCAATCAATCAATTAAGCAATTATATACTCAATATGTCTTCCATTTTTACCTTGTCTTTTTTATTTTCCAGTTGACTATTACATTAGAGGAGATATTTTGGAATGAAGTCCTTGCTTATAGTCTTGTCACCACAACGATCCTAGTGATTGAGTCAAAATTCCCAATATAATTTGACCCTATGCATTCTACCACATGGATCTTTATGTTGTCCTCCTTCTGGTGGAAATACTCATCAAATCTGGTACCATTAAGGCAGATATAAAGTGATACTTTAATGTTGTTTTCCTGGTGTTAGCAATATTCAGTAAAGCTGGCACAGTCATACACAGATTATATTCAGTTCGTCTTCCTTCTTGTTCGCGATACTCACCTGCCTGCGCCTTTAAGGCAAATATTAATGGTCCTCTTTAGGGCGGATCCATTCAAGCTTAAATAATATCCTGGGAAGGCCGTTTCAAGCTCTACAGGTCATGGACCCGATGAGCGTAACGTATAATCTGTTGTCCGTTATCTGTTTTGGTTATGTTGTCCATCAACACAAGATTGTTATCACTACCCCATTTACACTACTCAGACGACGGTATTGAAACTTTGCACACACATTCATGATTCTGCTCAGATATCCAATAAGTCCGGCACAGTAGTTATCTTACAAATATTGTTAACGCTACTCCTCCTGAATAAAAGCATTGTTTGTTTAAAGATATTTTATGGCGTCTAGCTGGTGCTAACAACATGGCAGTGATTTGACGTCAAATATGTACACCGGGGTGAGCTTATTTGGAAATCTCAGATATTTCTCCAAAATAGATGGTCATATCAGCATGGGGTTATCACTTAAAAGACGTGTTACCGTATACAGATGGTTTAAAATATAAATAATGACAATATAGCGTCCAACATATTAAAATTATTGTAAACAAAACTTATACTTGAGCAAAATAGCATATTAACACAAAGTAATACCAACAGACACCTTATAATGTTCTGTTAGTCCTAGATGAAAATGGTGCCGACCGGACGTACAATATGGTACCTCACAGCGGTATCGAGAAAATCGTGTTATTGCTACTCATAATTGGAAAGTCATATGTTCCAAATATTAATTTTACTCTTTTAATTGATGACTGTATCAACATAGGATTTTCATAAATGAATTTTATAGGTAATGGTGCCAGTCATACATCCAGTATGGCTAGTATGCTGGCTGTTTTGAACATCGAGTTGGTACTACTTCCAGTGAGTAAATGATCATTGGATTTTTACCAAAATCCCTTTAGTCATTTTCACTTTGTCATAAATGAAAATGCTGCCAGACTGAGATCGAATATGTGTACCATAACAGCTAATCTAAAGATCATGGTATTGCTGAAGACGATTATAAATGGTTTCAACACCATACAGTTAAAAGGGAAAAACCCCAATCCGGCACCTTCAATGGAGATATATTAACTTATCAGAGTTAATTATTGCAGGAATAACACAAAGGTTTAGAACTAAACAGGTGTTCTTCATAAAAGAGAGTTATACCAAGAGTTGAATGATGATATATTGCACAGTTAACCGGTAGTTAGTGGTGTTTATTACTGTCAGACTCACCAACTTTAATTCTATTTTGTCTAATGTTCAAATTAAATTAGTCTACATTTGCAAACATTCTCATTACCTTTTGATATTGTTGATATTGGGTTTGTTGATACTCAGTATAATGTTATGTTTCTCAGTGGCATAACATTTTTTTCTGATGTTATTTTCTGAAACTAATTTTAAACAATGGTTCCTTTCTTAATTCAAGGTTTTCATAATCTAATATGGTGCAATAAATTAAATGTGATAAATTTGTATACTGTTTTACCTATATCACGGTAATGGAAACGTCCAGATGGGCAATGCAGTTCACCAATTTATCTTTTACAGATAAGCTAGGTTCGTTAAAGGTTTAAATGTTTCACGCATAATGTGGAACAATATCTTAGCTTCCATGTCCTTACCGCTATACAATAATAGATCGCATCTTCCAGTGCCTCAGCTAAATGATTGCACCTATTTATTAGAATAGCACCACAAAAGGGTTTGATACAGGGAGGTTAGTTATTTTGAACCACTAAAGTTATTAATTTTATTGAAATCGTTGTTCATTTACTTATTCATACACAGAAATATATTTGCATATTTGTTTGCACTGTTTGCATAATTTAACTTTATTTCCAACATTATGAGAAACGTAACAACATATTAATGATCCAAGGTAATACTGTCTCACTATTAATTTGAGTTTTATAAGAGCCCATGCCATTCGTTTGTTTGCCAGTGATATGAGAATGATCAATGAATGTTTAATACCATTCGTATTAATGTTTATATGATTTTTGTAAAAGGATGATATTTTGTAGAAATTTCAAATTTAGTAAATACAACTTTTATATGAAAAGATTCTCATTTATATTTTAATAATCAAATTAAATTTGTTGCTAAAGTCATAGCCATCTTCTAGTCAAAACCGTTGTTATGTATTTGTGTTGTATATGTAAGTAAATCTTTATTTTTATTTGCTGTCAAATGAAAGTGTGTCATATTTGTATATTAAATCTATCACCTATTTTGAACAAAATCGTTAACCACTATATATATAAGATTTAAAAATTAAATTAGGCATGATTGCGACACATATATCCTCAGTAGACATAGAACTTGAGACTGGTAGTGTGTATTCTAGATGCAGGAAGAGAACATAATGATACGATGATAAATAAATTGGTCGTTGGGGTCGTTTTTCAGCCATTAGTTCAAATGTTCAAATTTGTAAGTGACTATTGTATAAATTTAATAACATAACATTTGAATATGCTGTACATGGACGAATATAGATAATATATTTCATTTGTTCTGAGGTACTTATTACATGTATATACGTGAAATGATCTGATTTAATTATTGTCATCAAGTTTTGTTAACCATTATGTATTGCGCTTTCATAATGAATTGCTAATGTTAGCTTTTATTTAGATTATGTTTTTATTACAATTGAGGCTTTGTTTTCTGTTGTATTTACGTAGCAAGTTAACTACACGAAATCAAACTGTTCATGCTATCCTGTTATATATCTCCATCCATGTTCCTCAAATCCATTCATCTAGAAATTCCTGTAAAGTTCCATTAGGACATGTCAAATCTTAGTGCGCATTACAGGAAGAGCTCTGATGGCTTGATTTTGTGAGGTGGGTCATTTGCGTTTGTACAGCTTACAATGGTCACTTTCAATGAAATATTTTGTTTCTTGAAAAGTGAGCCATACTGTAACTTACAAATACCCCTTTCATATTCGCCACTAAAACTACCGAGAAATAATACATTTAGATTGAGTCCTTTCCATAGCAAAGAGATGAATGCACACACAAATGTTTACAGGTTAGATCAAATAGCTACAACGTTTTCTTTCAGAAGAAAGGGGAAGATATGTACTGTAAAGAGTCAGAGTTCATTTAACTCTTCTACTGCATTATCTGTTCTATGCTTTTTTTAAAAAAAAAATATTACTGTATGGTGAACAGGTTAAAACTTCATCCATTGTATTTGGTCTGGATTGTTTCCAGCAGAATTTGGAGCTAAATATTTTTTAGAAGATTATTTAGGACGTGTAACCTGAACAGAAAGTCATGGTACATATTAATGCTATGAAATATACATTTATGCAGTATGAAAAAGAGCACGAGACAGAGAATATAACTTTGTTAATATTGTTTTTCGATCCATTTAAATACTCTAAAGAACTTGAATGCTCAACAAAACAATGTCCTTGCAAATTATTTACAATCTGTTTAGTTTTGCTTGAATTGAACGATGATGAACATGAGATAACATTTAGATATATGATCAAGACACTATTTTGCCCTAACGTGTCTTGGAACATATGGATTTATGTGTGGGTTTCAGTCTTTAATTCCTGCCTTCGAAAAACAGCAGCAAAATACTATATGCGACGAATGAGATGAAAAAGAGGTTGCACATCTGACACAAGCAGACACACCACCAAAGTGGTTGACAGAAATAAAGAACACATATTAAAGATATGAGACAAAACTTAAATAAAGGCACTTGCAGACAAATGTTCCGGTAAACAGCTGCATTCTGACATGCTACCAGCAAAGTTCTGTCCTCTCTTGATTTTCAGACGCTATCCTTTAACGAAAAACGCAACTCTAAGCATTGCTGGGAAACATTCCTCGTGAGTAGCATACGAGCGAAACTTCTTGATGTAAGCCCCATCGACACCGGTTGCAACAGAGCTTCTAATAAGGTCTGTCCCTCCGACTTCTATTAAGTTTAAGCTGTCAATCAATACGGACAATAGGCAATCACTATACAAACTTTGGCAAAAGACTGGAAGGTGGAGAGAAACAATGCGGTTTTACCCTCTGCATCAGATCCTACGTTACTTTTATCCTTAATGAGGATGTCTTTTGTATCATATCGCAGCTTGTGTGAAACCATCACTTTATCCAAACACAGATAGGATGCATATTATTCTTGGTAACAATATCCATATAGTTCAAACGACACTTATGTTGCACAGTAGTTTACAGATATCCACTTTGAAATCCAAGATTGCGTTCGCTTGGACTGAATCGAAATGGCGCAAACGAGTTCAATATTATAATGTGCCCTTGGTTATCATATGTCAGACATTTCAGAATACGACCGTTGATAATAAGCAATAATTCCACGTTAATAAGAACTACCTGATGTTTGACAAATGTTGCTCACGACTTTCGTGAGCTACAATAGCACAAATATAGCAACATCACGCACGATGATTCGATGGGCATGTCTCCAGCCATATCATCGAAAAGTGCATTCAATGAAAGAAAATTGGCAAACGTAACGAACGGTCAGCCATAAAACAGTATTTGAAGTGTTTTAAAGGCTGTAATCACCAATAAGTCAGACAGACGGCGAGAATATAGTTGTACAAGACACGGTATTGATACTAGCATACGACCTAAAATGTACAATGTTTGAGACTTCTCTTGCAAACATTCTTTTCTTAGTCCAATCTTAGGACTAGTAGGCAGCACGCAGCTGCTTTGGGATAGGCCGAACATCCATCCCAAATATTGTTTAATGTGTGTACTTAACAGCCAGCACCAACAGGCCTTTGAAAACTATTTCCTAATGGCTAACATAGATCTGACCTACGAATATGGCAACAACGAGCACTAGTAAGCGTCATTAGCAAATGAAAAAGTGTCCCCTACCTGGTATTGCTTTCGATATTCACAAAACCATGCATTGCCAGATTCACCAAGAGGCACTCCACAAACATCGCTATGTCTATTGTACTTCTATTTAACAGCCATATTTATTTTGTTGGCAAGAATTTCAAGGCTTTTTCAACTCCTTCAGATTTACAAGCCTGTTCAAGTAAAGTTTCCTCCACCAAAGACCAGTGACGAGAGCAATTTCACAGAATGCAAGCCTAATATACTATCAACTTCACAAATGTTATTATGGAAGCTCTGTAGCTCGTAGGAAACATCGTTTGTTCGTTGCTTGCTTTTGGAGAAGGAGAACGAAAATACGAACATGGTTAGTTTCACTTTCACAGAGAACAATGATCTGATAGACGAGCTGCACCTCGTCCACGAATTTGAGTTTAATTGAAGATGTGCAGCACTGATGTGGTTAATGTTTGTCCTTAGTTGTAAACAAAACAATTTGTTTTCGTTCAGCGCACGCACTTAACCTGGCGATAATGTAGGTGACCAGATGATTGATCGTATGATTTTGAATAAGGGCTGTTACCAGCATGATTTGAGCTGGCCATAACAACTGGAAGCAAATTTTCCAGACAAACACGCATCAACATCACCCACACGTGCCATTATTTGGGCCAAGCTGTTGTCTTGGACGGATACACAATTTAGTACAGAGAGGAAGCTCCGAATTCCAATTCGGACAAGTATAATTAACCTAGTAGAGGTTCAGAATACGAACCGTATTATCTTTCCCTTGAGACATAACTGTATCTCAGGTACGATTCTCATGCACGCCAATGAATAAACGAATTGGTTATAACGTTCTCAGAAAACTCATCACTCAGATTGCCAATATAATGATGACATGCTGCCAACACAAGTTCTTCCATTTCCTGGTTTCGGGACATAATTCTTGAACTAAAAAACGCAACTATGTGCATAGTTGAGAAAAAAGCATATGTAAGAACGCACTTGATAGCTGTCCTACCTATACATGTTGGGATAGAGCCACCTATGATATCCCCACATTTAACCGGTTGAGGCGAAACATCGCTCCTTAGCTTATTCGTAAGACGTAGGATTGGACAACCCATGCACTATGGCGTAGGACTATTGGTAAAAAACTACATAGTCTTGACCCAGTGATTCACACGACGATCATGCAGTGCTGTATTTCGAATATATTAGAGGTCACGCACGACCATCTCATCCGCCTCTCCTTCGAACAGCGCATTCAGGGTAACAAAATTGCAGACGAAAATGCCGGTCAGCAGTATGACACTGTTTGGAGTCTTTTAAAGAATGAGATCATCGATGTATCGAAGAAGCACCTATCAGAATTATATATTAAAGACATGCGACTGATAGGAGTATATGACCAAACGAATACAACACATGAGACTCCTCAGGTTGACAGCGGTTCCTTCTTCCAATTTTCATATGGGTTGAGAGCTGACAACTGCTGTAGGGTAGCTCATAATTTCATCCAAACTGTTAATTATTCACTGCATTTCTCAGCCAGTACAAGGAGGCCCTTGACAGCCACTTGTTCTTGGCCAACATAGATCTGACTTACGTTAGTTTGTAGATGATGACTACGACCATTGAGTAAGCATGCTTGGCAAATGACGTGTTATGCCAGAGCAAGTGGCACCTGGTATTGCTTTTAACATTCAAGGCAACATGGTTTGTCAGTTTGGCACAGATAAGTTCACCATTAACATTATTATATCCATTTCATTTGTGCAAGGTAATATCCATGTTTAGTTGCAAACAAGAACATCAAGGCATTTGAACTACTGCATACTAACAAGCTTGTTCCAGTAGGGTTTTCCTCGCCATAGGTCATTGACGAGATCAATGCAATACCAATTATACAGTTATGCGATCGACTTCACCAACGTTATTATGAAAATTATGTAGCTCAATGAAAAAACCATCCTCCATTGCTTACTTCTAAAGGAGAGCATGGAGACGAGTGTACTTAGCTTCACTTGCACAGAGGCCAAGAATCGTATTCACGAGGTGCACCTGGTCCACAAACTGCACCTGGTTCACAAAATCGAGTTTGGTAGATTCATGTGTCGCATTGGTGTGGTTGATGACTTCTCACTAGAGGTAGACCAACCAATTCGTTTGAGTTTAGTGCGCGTTATGTTGGCGACATTATCGGTGACATTTGATTCACCACAAGATCTGGACTGCACATTGCTACCTACGGATGATGAGGTAGTTTAAAGAGCTCTCCAACGAAGCAACCCATGGGCTGAAATTTATCACTAAAACCACAGCGCACGTTATTTGGGACATGCTTCCACTTTGAATGAGCTATTCAAATTTGACTGCGAGTAGAAGTTCCAATTAGGCTAAGCAGATTTTATCTGGTAGAGGTTTAAAATCCAACCATATTCTCTTTCCTTTGAGACATGCGAGTAACCCACTTAAGGTTTTCATCAACGCCCAGGAGTGTAAATGTAACTTTATATGTCTCGAAGAGCTAATCCCTCACATTGAAAACAGTACTACCATTCCTGTGTATGATGTACAGCAATAATAAGCGATTGTGTAAATAGTACGTAGCTAATCTCATTTACGCACTTGCCAAAAGACGCTATAAAAAGTAAGCTTGAAAGTAACTGCCAAGACAAGAGCGAGGCTCTGACTTATAGATATTACTGTTTAAAAACACATTTAACCTCCAATTACGTATTAACCAGGCACAGAGAGGGCATTCAGAAGGAAAATTGCTGGTTTCACACCTTATTCCATATGACGTGCATCATGCTGCACATGCCTGTTATCGTGTTAGGTAACAACAATAGCAGTGCGCACAGTTTGCGTCTGCACGAGCCTACCAGAGATTACATTTTGTCTGAAGCAGCCTATCATGCTCGGCGCCTCTGTATAGACTCTAGTTTGCTCTACTGCATCCTAGGACTTTTTGGATTACTCCTACGCTTATCTGCCCTCTTAAAACGGCACGAAATTGATATGGACTACAAATACAACAGAATTGAATCTGTAAGACTGACAGAAGCAGAAACACCACCAAAGTGGGCGGCAAAATGAATGGACAACTACACAGCACAGTTAAGGCTTAAAAATGAAATAAAAGAACTAATAGACGAATATTTCGGTAAACAGCTGCAAGATGAAAGATTGCCACCGACTTATGGTATTCTACTAGTGTAGGTAACATATCATTAAACTATAAAAAGCATCTTTTACCAGAGCTGAAAAAATAAATTTGAGGGTAGAACACGCAGCTAATGTCATTTACGCACTTGATGGAAGACGCTATAAAAGGAGGAATGGGGACAACTCTGCCAAAATAAGAGCGAATCACGGGCTATAGCATTGACCACCTGTTCCCAGAACTTGTCTCAAAACAGCTACCTAGGTAATGACAAGTCACAGAGAGAATATTAGGAGGCTACATGTTGGTCACATACCTCATTCTCTAAAGCATGCGCATCTTGCTCCAAACTCTTGTTAGAAGCTATAGTAACACAGCACTTGCAGTGTGCACAGACAGCATCTACACAAGCCTACCAGTGACTAGTAGCATTTTGTCGGAAACAGCCCATTCAGGTGGCATGGTGTGGGGCGCATCTCTATAGACTCCAACTTTAGTTTAGCCTGTTGCCTACTAGGGGCCAGTGCTTGGGTTTGAGGCCGCTTATGTCCTCCAGAAACAGAAATAAAGTACTTAGGACAACGAATGGATAGTTAAAGTCTGCATATCTGTTAGAAACAGATACTAAATGAAAGTGTGAGGCAAAGTAAATAGACGACCATATAACAGGGATAAAGGTATCTGCAGACACTCGTAGACAAATAATTTTCCTTAAACAGCTTTAGGCTTCAGCCACCTCCAGTTTTAACGCTATTCTTGCACTGCAAAAGCCAATTTACGTAAGAGGAGTTAAACCCTTAGCAGCACACTTGCTAAAGTTCTTGATGTTTTTTCCCAACAACATAGACTACAATAGAGCTGCCAATGAGGTATGTCCAACAAACCCCTGTCAATAAATATCACTTGCAAACAAAGGAATGTCATGGGCTCTTATTAAACGCAAATCAATGGTGTGACAGTATTACCTTGGATCATTAATATGTTGTTAAATTTCTGATAATGTTGCAAATAAAGTTAAGTAATGCAAACAGTGCAAACAAATATACAAATATATTTTTGTGTATGAATAATAAATGAACAACGATTTCAATAGAAATAATAACTTTAGTGGTTCAAAATAACCAACGTCATTATTTCAAACCCTTATGTAGTGCTTTTCAAATAAATATGTGTGAAACCTTTAGCTGAGGCACTCGAAGTTGCGATCTATTATTGTATATCGGTAAGGATTTGTTATGAGATCGGAACATTGATATGACATCGCTGTAGAATATGTTACAATATGGGAGCCAGGATGTGCTATCACATGGAAGCCTGGATATGTTATTCATGGAAGCTAGGATATCGTTCAATATAATGCGTGAAATATTTAAACCTTTAACGACCTTGGCGTATCTGTAAAAGGAAAATTGGTGAACTGCATTGCCCAACTGGACGTCATGGAAGCTAGGATATCGTTCAATATAATGCGTGAAATATTTAAACCTTTAACGACCTTGGCGTATCTGTAAAAGGAAAATTGGTGAACTGCATTGCCCAACTGGACGTCTGCATAACCTTGATATAGTTAAAACAGTTTACAAATTTGTCACATTTAATTTATTGCATAATATCAGGTTATGAAAACCTATTGTTTCCTCACACCTCTGATATGTATTATGATCAGCAAAAAAATGTGATTGAAGTTGAGGTGTACATACGAGAAAGGGGAAAAAACGTTCTAAATAGAGAATATGTTCTTCAAAAACTTTGAGCCAAAACCACTTATTCTGTATAACAAAAATGACACTTGTCTCCTGTTTGATAAATACATGATAAATTTCATCGTGTGGTGCCTGAATATATTTTAAAGTTTGGCTCTGCATTTGTACCACACCATGAAATATACATTGCATTAAGAAAGGAACCATTGTTTAAAATTAATTTCTGAAAATAACATCAGAAAAAATGTTATGCCATTTAGAAACATAACATTACACTAAGTATTATCACACTCAGTATAAAAAAGTATCGAAAGGTAATGAGAATGTTTGCAAATGTATACTAATAGAAATTTGAACATTAGACTTAATATGAATAAAAATTGGTGAGCCAGACAATAATAAACACCACTTACTACCGGTTTACTGTGCAATATATCATCATTCAACTCTTGCCATAACTCTCTTTTATGAAGAACACCTGTTTAATCATAAACCTTTGTGTTATTCCTGCAATAATTAACTCTGATAAGTTAATATATCTCCATTGACGGTGCTGGTTTGAGTTTTTTCCCTTTTAACTGTATGGTGTTGAAACCATTTATAACCGTCTTCAGCAATACCACGATTTTCAGATTAGCTGTTATGGTACACCTATTCGACCTCAGTCTGGCAGCATTTTCATTTATGAAAAAGTGAAAATGATTAAAGACATTTTGGTAAATATTAAATGATCATTTACTCACTGGAAGTAGTACCAACGCGATCTTCAAAACAGTCAACATACTAGGTATACTGGATGTATGACTGGCACCATTTCCTAAAAAGTTCATGTTTGAAAATCCTATCTTGATACATTCATCAATTAAAAGAGTAAAATTAATATTTGGAACATATGTTTTCCAATTATGAGTAGCAATAACAAGATTTTCTCCATACCGCTGTGAGGTCCTATATTGAACGTCAGGTTGGTCAGCACCATTCTCATCTAGGACTAACAGAACATTATTAGGTGTCTTACAGATGGATCCTACATCGTGCCACCTGAATGGGTTGCTCCAAACAAAATACAGTCTCTGATATGCTCATGTAGATGTAGTCTGTGCGTACTGCAAATCTCATTTTACCCAGCATGCTTTCAAGCATGTGAATCAACAGGCACTCGCCATGGAGAATGCAGGCACGATGCATTGTCCTTTCTTGGCATGCAGCCTTCCAAACAGTCTCTATCAGCTTGTTCAATACCTTGACAGCGTTTTGAAACAAGACCTATAAGCAGGTTGCCATTTCCGTATGCCAGCCTCTTGTCTTGGCAGAGTTGCTTACAGGCTTCCATGTTAAATTTCGTCCGCCAAGCGCCTCAGTTAGATTAGCTGTGTACTTTTTTCGCAGTCGCTTATTTCATTGCTTCAAACCTGACAAATAGTCTTGGTGGCACTATTGGCAATGTGAGTGATAAGTTCTCTGAGAAAGTTATAGGCAATTGGTTTACTCATTGGCGTGCACGAGAACCGTACCTGAGATACAGTTATGTCTCAAGGGAAAGATAATGAAATTCGTATTCTGAACCACTACTAGGTTAATTATATATCTCCGAATTGGATCCCCGAGCTTCCTCTCTGTGCCAAATTTTGGATCCTTCCTAGACGACAGCTTGGCCCAAATGATGGCATGTGTGGGTGATGTTGATGTATGTTTTTCTGGAAAATTTGCTTCCAGTTATTATGACCAACTCAAATCATGCTGGTAACAGTTCTTATTCAAAATCTTATGATCAATCATCTGGTCACACACATTGTCGCCAGGTTAAGTGCGCTAAAAGCAAACAAATTGGCTTGCTTACCACTAAGGACAAACATTAACCACATCAATACTGGACATCATCAATAAAACTCAGATGTTTGGACGAGGTGAACCTCGTCTATAAGATCTTTGTTTTCTGTGAAAGTGAAACTAACCACGTTCGTATTTTGGCTCTCCTCCAAAAGCAAGCAAAGTAAACTCTATGTTTTCTACAAGCAACAGATCTTCCGTAATAACATTGGTGAAGTTGATAGTATAATAGGCTCTTTTATGTTGCACTGATCTCGTCACTGGTCTTTGGTGGAGAAAGCTTTACTTGAACAGGCTTGTAACTCTAAAGGAGTTGAAAAGCCTTGAAATTATGGCCAACTAATTAAATATGGATGTTACATAGAAGTACAATAGACATAGAGATATTTGTGGAGTGCTTCTTGGTGAAACTGGCAAATCATGGTTTGGTGAATATTGAAAGCAATACCAGGTAGCGGACACTTTTTCATTAGCTAATGAGACTTACTAGTGCTCGTTATCGGCATATACAGACACTCGTAGGTCAGGGTTATGTTAGCCATTAGGAAATAGTTTTCAAAGGCCTGTTCGTGCTGACTGTGAAGCACACCCATTAACCAACATTTGGGATGGATGTTCGGCCTATCCCAGAGCAGATGCGTGCTGTCTACCAGTCTGAAGTTTGGACTAAGGAACACATGTTAACATGAGAAATCTCAAACATCGTACACTCTAGGTGGTCTGCTAGTATCAATTCCGTGTCTAGTACAACTAATTCTCGCCGCCTGTCTGACTTAATGGTGATTACAGCCTTTAAAAGACTTCAGATAGTGTCATATGGCTGGCCAGTCGTTATGTCTGGCAAATTTGTTTCCTTGAATGAACTTTTCGATGATATGGCTGGAGACATACGCATCGAATCATCGTGCGTGATGATGCTATATTCGTGCTACCGCAGCTCACGAAAGTCTTGATTAACATTTGTCAATCATCAGGTAGTTTTTATCATCGTGGAATTAATGTTTATTATCAATGGCCTTATTCTGAAATGCCTGACCTATGTTACCCCAGGGCTCATCCTAGGAATGATCTCGTTTGCGCTGTTTCGCTTCAGTCCAAGCGAACGCAATCTTGGATGTCAGAGTGGATATATGTAACCTGCTGTGCAACATAAGTATCGTTTGAACTATATGGATGTTGTTACAAAAAATAATATGCATCCTATCTGTGTTTGGATAAAGTGATGGTTCCACACAAGCAGCGATATGGTGCAAAAGATATCCTTCTTAATGGTAAAAGTAACGTAGGATCTGATGTAGAAGGTAAAACGGCATTGTTTCTCTCCACCCTCCAATCTTTTGCCATATTGTGTATAGTGATGGCCTATAGTGCGTTTAGATTGCAGCTCAATTGCAATAGGTGTCGGAGGGCTAGATCTTATTGGAAGCTCTGTTGCCACTGGTGTCGATGGGACTTACATCTAGAACTTTCGAACTTATACTACTCACGAGGAATTTTTCTCAGCTATACTCAGAGTTGCTCATAGAATCGATCTCATCATTTGGCCTTGCGTATATAGATTTGTTCCCACATATGCCATCGTTGTATTTAAACACTATACACCAGCTATTACCCAACATGAATGATGCCCATACATTTACTGCAGCAGACCACTACGAAAAGCAATCAAACGGTAACTCCTCTCTCACAATGTCAAATGCATTGCCTAGTGTTTTGGGGGATTACCTTTACTGTACCAAGAAAATAACACATCATTCGTCGCCAATCATGAGGTATCTGCGTCTGACGTCAGTTACGTTCGTATCCACGTTAAACTCTTTATAATATGTCCTTAGGCAAATATAGCGATACCATAATAAATGCGTACCTAACCAAGTCAAAAAGGGAATACCTCGTCTGCGTTAGAATTTGTTTGTGTAGCATTTAAATGCTAGGTGATATATAATCCTTCGTAAGTAAATAGTCTTTTTCGATAACACCACAACCGGATGACAAAGTTAATTGGAATCCGAAAAACCTGCATGGACTGGTATACTTGTCATTTATATTCGCAGACCCAGTATAACAAACAACATACTTACCTGTTACATTCATATATTTGGTCTGGATCAAATGGTTCTCCCTCGCATACACTTTTGGGTTTATTAAGAGTTCTTTCATGCGTGATCTCTCCTTGACAGTATAACTAATGATATTCCCAAAGCCATATTTTGGCTAAAGTCAAATTACTGTGTTATTACTATTTTCTGATAATGTATTTCTTTTACCAATCATTTAATCGAACTAGTATTTCTAGAATATGTGATGCATACCTCATCTGATAACACTGATAATACTGATTTTCGTTTATACCTGGACGATTCAGCTTTTTGGCTGTGCTGTGCAACTATATATTTATAGCAAGAGCACTTCCAATCAGTTATCTGATTGGCACTAAAGTTCTATGCGTGTAGTATAACATAAATAAACTCAGAAAAGTACTACAGAATGCTATTCCTGGAATGACTGCAGACTACAATGCAGAATCATCTAACTGTAAACAAATCAGATCAACATCCTTACGTTCGGCTCAATCTTTAGATTCGAATCATCTAAGTTATGTATCAATGGCACTCACACAAAGTTTCAGCATTCAGTAACATTCCGAGACCTTGTGTCCACCTTGAGCAAATGAAAACATCTGGGAATATTCTCTATGGAAAATACTTAACTGGTCATTCGAGTTGTGATTTCGATGGAAATACTCATGCTATCTCCTACGGAAAACCACATTAGCATTAAGTAAGTGAAGTCTGTATCCAGGAGCTCTCAAAATATATTTTAGATGAACACAATTTCAAATTAATAGCTGGATTGCTATATCGTCCTTTAAAATATATACCTCATTTTTAGCTACCTTATCATACCTTCTCCGTACCATTTCAAACAGGTGAATGAAATTATTTATTTAGTTAAATCTAAGAGAAAGATATAGTAGAGCTACTCCCACCGCCACTGAGATGCCAGTATGAGTACGAACAGCAATAATTGTTACTAGCACTCCCAGATCAGAAACATCGCAAAAGAAGTTCGACTGTATCCTTGAGAGAATCAAGACAGTTATAACTGATACAAAGTCCATAAGTTTTCGCAACTACAAAAACAAAAAGTGTTAACGGTCTTGTTCATGGCCTATAATGTCTCCTAGAAAAAGATATTTACTTTTTTCATATATATATATATATATATATATATATATATATATATATATATATATATATATATATATATATATATATATATATATATATTAAGACAAATAATACTATCATACAGGTTAGAGAAATTAAATTCGTACTCCACGGAGTTTCGAACCCAATTCCGCGAGTAAATGGCATCCATCGCATGTCCTGCACGCACCACTCCATATACCGTCACGACTAATCACGCATCACCAAGAAGTAATGGCACTGAGTCGGTATTATATATATATATATATATATATATATATATATATATATATATGTGTGTGTGTGTGTGTGTGTGTGTGTGTGTGTGTGTGTGATAGTTTACCCAAATTGCTATTTCATACCCACATGGGAAGAAAAACTTTAAACTTGTAACCAACATGGACACTAACGTCGACAGCAAGGAAATAATACAAGCTCATTCTGTATAGGCTCATTTGCAGACTGTTAAAAATATTTAGGCTGTCTATGTTTCTCTTATGCAGCAATAGGACAAATACAGGTAGATGTTTTCAAGATTATTTTCAAATAATGGATAACCAGACTTTGCTTTGTCAGTCTTTTATTCATGTGGGTAAGCTTCTTTCCTCTGCTTTTGATGCAGTTTACATCTGTAACTGTCGCATGGAATTATAATTCATGACGTTTCTTGATCATTAATGGATTATATAATTTAACAGATAATTCCTGTTTGTGGATACTAGTTTATTAGTTGTTACTTCGTCATCTGTTACTGTGGCAAATGTCATTAAAAAATAAGCGATGCATTATTTTAATAATGTGCCAGTTTGGGTTACAATTAATATCTTAATCTGTATATCTTAATTATTTTAATAATGTGCCAGTTTGGGTTACAATTAATATCTTAAATACTATTCTCTTCTAGGAAAAAATGTACCTGATGCATTAATTGTGTAAGATTTTTTTAGGTTTGAACGTCCTTTGTGACAGTAATGTACATCAGAAGTATTATTCTTGTTGTTGTCTATCTGTTAAAACTCTTGAATTGTTAGTTCTTTTTGTACTACTTTATTCAATGCAAGGCATTTATCAATTTCTGAAATATTTGACATTATTAGCCTCCAAAACCTAATGTAGTTGTATAAGTATCAAAACATAACTGTTCAAATTAACCACAACCTGTATCCATTAATATCTTATTTCTTAAACCATACACTCTTATTTATTTTTTCGTTAATTCCATTTTATTTTCACACATTTGCATACATCAGCTAATTCATAGACTAGAAAACATTTACTATCATACCCACCTCATTCCAATGGTTTTGTAAATTCGTTTTTAACCTCTTTATCTCTTTGATTCATATATTTATATTTTAGATACTCCTTTTTCTTTGAATATCTTCTGAGATTTTTTCCACATCAACTTTTGTGCACTTTTATTTTCATATTTGAAAAACTTTATACAAATTTTCATGTGTTTCCACGTTTGTATTTAAATATTATTATTGTCCAGGTGCGACCAATGTTTGCCATGCTTACACACGTGAGACAAGAAAGAAAAGGAATAAGATAGAAAGTCTAACGATGGGCAAAACTATTTCGGAGTGGGGTCAAGGTCAACTTTACACACTCCGATAGAAACAGTCATACTTAAGGTACTTTCCAGAAAAAAATATAAGTAATTGTTATAACTGTTTTATGATAGTTTATTCTTTAGCTGTTTATAAAATGATGTCCATACGAAAATCTCTGTAAAAGTCTGTCACGTGTCAGAATCAGTATCTCTTTTGAGACAGTTGTCCGCCGCATCAATTTCTATTTCACACACTTCTTCCCCTCTTGCCCCCATCAACACCACGAATGTTCCCATGAATTTTGTATTGTATTGTATATCAATACATGAAGGACTGATACCTCATTCTCTATGACAAGAACAAATTTCTTGACTGGCACCTTTATGACGGTATACGAAGAATTAAGTTTGTATCATATCTAGATATCTAGAACTTTATACTAGTATTTGCTATAGATGGATGGACCTCTTATTGAGTTTGAAGTTAGTTACATTAGAGCATGCTTCAAGAGATTTGTTTGGTTGTATACCTTTGGAGAATGTATTACATACTCAAGTATTGTTTTTCAGACCAGATCAGCAAACCAGAAATGCTCTAAAAATCTGAAATTTTAAAATGAAGAAAAATGTTAACATCTTTAAATATATCTTGCGGGCACTTTTTACCATTCGGGATGGGTGGCTGCGAGTTTTCTTCTAACAGAAACAACTTGATCCATCCTTAGCAACGGCAGATTTTAAACCTGGTAAAATGGTACAAATAGGCAAATAAGTTAACAAATATTGTTATACTGAAGGGGGTAATACATTTCTTTATACATCTTCCCCCATCCTTACCCATCTGGTGGGGGAGGAGAGACACAATGGACGGTGACTTAGAAGCTGCAACTCGGGTTTGCGTGTAAGTTTGTGCGCGGTTCATTTAAATAGCATAAGACCGTGCAATTTCTGAAAGAATGATTTGTTTGTAGCAACAAAAAAAGAAAAGAATGCAAATATCGATATATCGTTCAATACTTTCTCTTTTACAACAAAACTGAATTTAGGAAAAAAATGTTAAATTTCAAAGAAATTACAATTTTTCAATGATTTCTTTTGACACAGTTCAACAATTTTAAAGTATAAAATATATAGCACTTCATGAAGGCAATGTTTTCTGGAGTAAGTTTACCTCGGCGTATTTGTCAGCAACTTGACGTATAACCGTTTTGCCTTGGCTTTATCATACGCTTGTGCAGCCATTTTCTTCTTTCTGACATGGTACTGTGTGGCATAACGGCAGTGGATGCACTGACGCATGCCACGTCGTCTGGTATTCCATTTGACGTTAGGCTTGAACCAGACGGGACATTTGGGCGACTGGTGACGTTCCTCTGGCCACTTGAAATGTAACGTCGTTTTGACGGAGTAAAGTACTCGAGCCCTCTGTAGGCCGGCACAAAACGTATATTTCTCATCGGACAACACTTGCAGAACCTCCCGGAATTTGGCTACATTAAAGGATCCTCTAACGGAAAGCTGGGTTGTTTTATTCGGTAGATAGATGACGCTCTGCGTGCAGACGCCATCAGTGTCCAAGGTAACAGTCACCGGATGAATAGGGAACCCTGGAAGTCCAAACGCAGACTCTCTGTAGACTAGCAGGTGTGAGGCTTTGGTCCCCTGCAGCATCTGAAAAACGGGAAATATGTTTTAGCTTCGTCACTGTAAATTAGCAGACTATTACAAATTTATACTGAGCCGATAAACTAGGAACAATGGGCATCGTATGTCTAATCCATTCTACTTGCGTTCGTGTGTATGCTGTAGGACCATAGTGTTGACTTTCTAATTCTACCTGCACAATAACGTCCCGGAAAGTACATTCAAGAATAACATTTCCTTTATACTTAGATACTTAGATGTATGATGTGCTGTTATAAATAAATAAATAAATAAATAAATAAATAAATATATATATATATATATATATATATATATATCTATATCTATATATATATATATATATATATATATATATATATATATATATATATATATAATATCTTTATATCCTTTCCAACAGAAAACATAACCTTTAACACTATTAGATTTACCGACAACACATTTTATGAATGGACTCTTGTACAGAGACACTATCGTTTAGGACATTAGGATATACTTCCTATGGCTAAGACATACCGTCACAATTTTGCCAGTCACAAGATTCCAATAAAGTCGAAGCGATAAAATGTTGTAATTTACTTTCTTGCATAGGGTAACTAAAAATGTTCATCTAACATTCAAAATAACAAAGTTTTGAATCTTGAGGTAAGTGAGAACTCAAGGTCGAAATTTATTTTTCATGCACTACTATAGATGGTAATTTTAAAACTTTAACCCACCTGATATGATAATTTCTTGAACTCTTCTGTCGTGCAAAGGACATATACTGCTAATTCTAAGCAATTGCCTGCTGTCGGATGATTGTTAATAACTTCGCCATCACTTTTCTCTCCTTCTCCTCCTTCGGTATCCGCTATGGCTTTGGTGTTAATGCCCTCTTGACTATCAGTGCTTTCTGGAATGTTTACATCTACATCCATCTTTTTCGAGATTTCACATCCAGCTGTATTATTGTCCTTTTGATAGTTTGTCTTCTTGGTGCTTTCGCTATTCTGTCCTAAGACTTGCTGATCAAATGTTTGAGTGAAATGTGCAAATATTTCAGCTGGCAAGTGTTTGACATCGGAACGTTCCCTTCCTTTTTCGTCTTTATTGAAGGGTACATGATCTCCGCTGCATTCAGAAGTCGGTGTTTGTGGCTCAGATTTTACTGGTAGGAGTGTGAAACATTCTGGTTTCTCTGACATTCTCTGAAAATTTTTCGACGTCTTAGATTTACCTCGACGTTTGGATGTTGTGCCCTTCTTCATAATGTTTGACAGTGACTTCAAGCTAGAGTCGATTTCTTACTTACGGAGTAATACTTTCGTAGAATGCGTTGAGGTTATCTTAGAAATGTGGCCTTTTCTACCACAACCGTGCATGAGTCATGCTCCTGTAGCCAACCGTGGCAAAATGTTAAGAAGACTCGGAATATGAGCACGGGAGCCGAACACATCTCACTGCTTGAATTATAGTAAAACTACGAGGTAGGGCTCTACAATCTGGAAGGTGGGAGGAGGCTAAACAAACAAAAACGTTTAATGGGAACTACCATACACTCTGTTTGGGGTAAGGGTGGAGCGAGGGTACTTCCTCTATATTGTTACCTAAATACCTTTCACCTCACTGCCTACATAATCTGAACACGACGGCACATTAATAAGTTAAAAAGTGTTTATTCAATCAATTTATTATTATGTTGCTTAGTACATGGTTTAGTCTTAAAGCATAAAATTCGTATTCATTTCGTGACCCTATGAAACATTTATCTTCTCCTACTTCATAAAACTAATAACTTTTACGTTTATTAAAAACTTGAAGAGATAATTACATGCACTATAGTGGTGGTGAGTTTAAGCTATAAAGTTCGCTTTAGACTATAATTGTCCCTATGAGAGATGTTAATGATAGTTTTCCAGATGTATCTTCTACAGGTGTGCTTCATAACAGATTTTTTTTTTTGTTTGACACGGGTATTAGTCTTTGCTGTGTATTGATGCCAAATAATGATACCGTCAAAAGAAGTACATCAGGATTGACAGAAAATTTGCGAATGTATCTAACTATATTTTCATTCGCAGCTTATCAATCAAACCTACGGTCAATCAGGTCTTAAAATACCGAGGTAGTTGAATAGATTGTCGTTTCTATTTTTGTTAAGGAATTTTGGGGAAACATAATGTATCAGTTTTTGCAAAAAGTATTACGCCGTTACAATCTGAGAAAAACGTTTTGTCTGGAAGAGATAGCTGAGATTGTCCCATTTATGGTTCGGTGGGATTTTATAATGGGAATTTATTTCAAACAGAGTACACTTAATCGCCTTAACCGTTAGTACACTATCATATAATGTCGTCGCTGGAGACATAAGGTATCCCCTTAATAAAGTTACACACACAATACATACTCTCTCCATGAGGAGCACCCACCTACCATTCGCAAATTTGTCAAGACTTGAAGACTATAAATGAATCACTATCATTTTGCTCCTTTTCACCTTCGCTTCATTCTTAAATCGCGTACATAAATAGCATATATTTCCTATTTATGTTATGCACGGATGTTCGACCAAATGGAAAATAATGTAACATAAAGCAAGTGTGTTTGATGCATTATTTTACAAAATATCTGCACACACTTTTATTTCCAAATATGCATATATATATATATATATATATATATATATATATATATATATATATATATATATATATATATATATATATATATATATATATATATATGGCACATCCTTGATTGCTTCGTCTTTCACCCTAATTGCTTTCACCTGAAAGGATAACAAACGTGGTGTTGTCATAATTTTAAACAGATCTTCCTTTGAACAAAAACATTTGAAAGCGACATAAGCAATCAACTTGTTGATCAAACAAATAGAAGACTGCTTTGACTGGCAAACAAACCCACTAGTAGATGGATAAATATAGATCGTACGGGCAGACAGACGAAGAGATGAAAAGACAAGTAGACATATCAAAAAAGAGCAAAATGAAGAATGGCCAGTTGGTTATTGAATGACTGAAGGAACCGATGGACAAACAAGCAAATAAAAGGAAGGCTGTTCTGACCGATGGATGAACTTATAAAAGAACCTATCACTGATATGAAGTCAGCAACTAGATACAGTGTTTCTATTATTTGTTGTTTCTCGCTGAAATCAAACGTTACAGTCAGGTCAAACAGAACTCTACTAATATTCTGGACAAAATCAAATCCAGCAAACAAAGGTAGATTACAAGAGCTTGTGATGGAATTAAAAAGTTAAAACTGGCAAATAAATAGCCAAACCAAATATACACAACACTTCCACTAATAAAAGAAAAATAAATATTTATAGTAAACGTTCTTGTTACCATAGGTCAATTATACATGAGGTTTATAAAAAGATAACATAAGAAGAAATCTTATGACTGATACAAAGTATACATTAAATAATATATTTCTATACACATGAAAGTGCATCTGCTATTAAATTGTCTTTTCCCTTGATGTCGCTGATGTCAAGATTATATTCTCGTAACAACAAACTCCACCTTAATAATCTGATTTTTGCTTTTCATCTTACCGATGAAAGTAAAGGGTTTTTATCGCTAATCACAAAAATAGGGAAGGAGCTGAACTAATGTAAACTTCAAAATGTTGTAATGCCAATATCAAAGCCAAACATCCCTTCTCGATTGTGAACTAATTTCTTTGGTGCTTTTTTAATTTATTAGACAAATAACACACTGGATATTCAGCACCATTTTTATCATCTTGAATCTATACTGCTCCAAAACCAACATCACTTGCATCAACAGACAGTTTAAATGATTGACTGAAATTTGGAACTGTAAGAACTGATGAACTCTTAAATATGGCCTTTATCTTTTCAAAAACTCCCTGGCATTTTCAGTCCAATGTAACTTTGTTTTCTTGCTCAATAAATTTGTTTAGAGTTCATCAATTGTAGAAAAATTGGAACAACATTTCCGAGAGTATCCAGCCATACCCAAAACTAGCATCAGCTGCTTTTTATTGCCGACACAGAGAATTCCTATAAATGGTATACAAGCACGGCTGAACTCACTTTTGGATAAATTTGTTGTCAAACTGGCATCAGTGAGTCTGTCAATGAAATTTTGAATTGCTGCTAAATGTTCTTTCCAGGTGTCTTTGTAGCTGACGACGTCATCGATGTAAGCATCACAATTATCGAAACCAAATGTAATCATGTTCATTAAACGTTGAAAATAACTAGGTGAATCTCTCATCACAAACGGCATCACTTTATGTTCGTATAGTCCATCTGGATTCACAAATGCCGAAATTTATTTTGCCCTTTCCGTCAGAAATTTGCTAAAATTCTTTCAGAAGGTCAAATTTAGTAGCATACTTTGCATTTCCAATATTATCAATGTAATCGTCGATAGTATCGAGCCATACCTAAAAATCGCATCAATTGCTTTTTACTGACAGGCACAGGGAAATCAAAGATAGCCTTGACCTTAGAATCAACAGGTTTACATTGACCATATCCCGCAATATGTCCTAGAAAAGTTGCACAAGTACGGCGGAACTTACTTTTAGATAAATAGATTGTCATAATTGCATCACTGAGCCTGTCACAGAATTTCCGAACCGTGGCTGGTTCTTTCCAAGTGTCGTTGTTGATGATGACATTAACGATACCAACATCACAATTATCTAGACCAAAGGTAATCATACTCATCAAGCGAAGGGTACTTAGGGAACCCTTCATGTCAAATGGCATTACTTTATATTGAGAATCCATCTGGAGTCATAGATGCTGAAATTTCTTTTGCTCTTTCCGTTAGTGGAATTTCCCAAATTACTTTCAGAAGGTCAAATTTGGTGACATACTTTGCATTTCCAATTTTATCAATGTAGTCATCGATTCTTGGTAATGGAAATAAATCTGCTTTTGTCACACTGATCACCTTCCCATAATCAGTGCACATACGGAAAGTTTCATCTAGTTTTGGAACAAGCATACATGGTGAACTCCAGTTACTTTTATGGGGCTCTATGAAATCATTTTGCAGCTGATACTGAATTTCCTTTTTCAAGTATTCCTGTTTGAGAGGGTTCATCCTGTATGGATGCTATTTCACAGGTTCAGAATTTACAATTCCAACGTATTGGGAATTTTTGTTTGTTCTTGTGGGAACACCTGCAAATAAGTGCTCATATTCTTGTATTAACTGCCTAAATTCATTCCTTTCTTGCTGTTGCAAATGTGAAAGCTTCTGGTCCAAATTATTCATAATGTCTGAATTCCGAAGATTTGAGATTCAAAAATCAATAGAGTCCAATGCATTCCTTCACTTAAATCTTCAGTTTGTGGGACATGTACAACTAAATTAATTACATGATTCTCTTGGCTATCTCTCTCAAATATACTCCTTTGACATGTATATGCGACAAAGTTGTTTTTACTTTCGCCCCCCGGGAGTATTTATGATGTAATTTAAATCATTTACTTTCCTTTCAATCGTGTAGGGACCAAAATACTTGAAGAGAATTTGGTGATGTAGGCAAGAGAGCCAGAACTCTATCACATGGCTGAAACCTTTGTAATTTTATCATACCTTAATTTCACTTTTGACTGAATAGAATGCAGATTAGCTCTTACAACCTCACAATCCTTTGACAATTAATTTATGCTTATAATTGAGAATATAATAGAAACGTTTGATTTCAGTATCTTCATTAAAAAGAAGTTTTTCTTTCAACAAGATGAATGGTCCACGCACAGCATGTCCAAAACCTAGTTCAAAGGGACTGAATCCTAAGATTCTTGAACTGATCAGCGAACAACAAACAAAAGTAAGTGAATGCCTTCATCCCAATTTTTACCAGTATCAAAACAAACTAAATCATTTATCAAAGTCTGGTGAAATCTTTCTAATTCCCCCTGGCTCTTAGGGTGATAGGCAGAAGATTTGTATTGTTGGATACCTAATTCGTTCATAATTTGCTGGAAAATTTCAGACATAAAATTTAACCCTTGATCAGATTGGACACATTTGAGAGTGCCAAACTGAATAAAAAGAACTTTATCAAAGCTTTTACTATTGTTTTATTGTCAATATTCCTGACAGGATATCCCGCTGAGAATCTTGATTGACGCACTGATTATGGTCAAGAAGTTTTGGTTGCCTGACTTGGTCTTAGGTAAGGGACGGACACAATCTACCATTATTCTACTAAATGGTTCGTCAAATGCAGAAATAGGTTGCAAATGAGTTATGTATCTTCTTATTGGGTTTTCCTACCATTTGTCAAATATGACAAGATCTGCTGTATTTACAAACATCACTTTTTATGTTTGATCAATAGAAGTGATTCGCTATCTTGTAATGAGTCTTATTAATCTTTAAATGACCAGCCAAAAGAATTTCATGGGAGAAGCTAATAATTTCCTGTCTGTACTATTTTATACTTTACTGACCACTAGTTAAACAGCAGGTACCTCGGTAGGTCTCCATTTTCTCATAAGAACCCCATTTTCTTTGCCATACCTCAAATGTGTCCATAAGTGCACAAGCTGGGTATAAATAAGGGACTTTTTTCACAATAGGATTGGCTTTACGATTCAAACAAGGCTTGTCAGTTACAAATGGCTTAACTACATCCTTGTCTCCATCGAGGTCATTGTCTAGTAATAAAATGGATTCCCTCAATGGGTAAAGAAAACACTATTCCAATTGTTAAGTGTCATGAGACTAAGTTTGATGTCAACTTTGCACAATCGAGAGGATGATTATAAAGCTGTACTCACTCGCTGAATAAGAACACTCATTGGAAGAAGACTTCTCAGAAAAAGGCAAAGTAACCGATAAAAAAGACTGATAAGCTTCCGTGCCCCTTAAAATTTTAATAGGGATGGGATTGGCCGAATCAACCAATAGTGATATAGAGCCCTTCAACATGAATAGTTGATAATTCTCTATAATAAAATCAGACTGTGGTTTATTAGACTCAACAAATGTATTGCTTTCAATACATGACCATTACCTTGATCTCTTGGAAATAAGAGCATTTGGGTTAGATCTGTCTTGACTCTGAAGCTTATTTTGAATTTGTTGCAATCAAAAATAATATGTTCTTTCGTCTTGCATACAAGTAGGAAGATATAAGGATTTCTGATCAAACCTATCAGAATCATGATTTTTTAAAAGTTGTGCCAGATTGAAATTTAGAACGGTTGATATTAGGCTGAAATTCTTTTCTTACGAGACGACAGCTGAGTGGAAGACGGACTTAAAAAAGAAACTTATGATCTAAAGAATACTCGTCAGCAGTACGAGCAGCATTTTCCAATATTTCGACCATATACTCATCAAGCTAAATCTAAATTTCGCTATGGACACAGTTTCTGAATTCTTCCACTAATATGAGTTGTCTGACATTTTTGTAATCTTTATTAACGTCTCTAAAAGAGCACATTCTTCTTTTTTCCCGTGCAAATTCAAAATAGGACGTGTCAATTGATTTTCTAGAACTCCTAAAACCTTGTCGATAAGCCTCAGAGACTAACTCATAACCCTTCAAGATATAGACCTTAACCACATCATAGCACTCTGCTGTAGTGACAGTGAAATGTAAATATCACGAGATTTACCACTCTGTTTTAATAACAGAGTCCAGTTCTCTCTTGACCACTTGAAAATTTCATCACTTTGCTTAAAATGAACAAAATATTGACCTATTTGTTTTTACAGATAAAGGGGAACTAACATATTTCTTAAAACATCAAAAGTAGGGGAGTTTTTTTTCCTTTGCCTCTTTGCCTTTCCTCTTAATATTTTAACATAATCTGAAATTCCATTTTCCTTTTCTCTTTGCATTTTCATTTGGATTAGCTTATCTTCATTTTCTTTTTCAAACTGCATTTGTCTTACTTCCCTTTCCCTTTTCATTTGTATCTTTTCTATATGAAACTGTACATCTCTAATTCCAACTTGTTTAGCTGTACTTCCATTTTCAAAATTTCCACCCACTCCTGGTTTAAAAAATTAACAAAATTTCCACTTTTCATGAAATTGTAAAAATGTATTTTTGATTTCATTACAGATTTCTAAAATGTGAAATAATACAAGGAATTTTAAAAATTCTGAATCCATGGAAATTTAAATTTAAAAAAACAAAGTTTTCTGAAATATTTTAGCCCAAATTCATATTATGAACTGACCTCCAATTTTATGTTTCAAGTCTAAGTTTGACAGCAAAGAGTGAAAGACTACAAACTTTGTAAAATTTAACAAATAATGTATTTGCCTAAAATATAAAGTGAAAAATTAGAAATAAAGAACGGTTTTACGATTTAAATCCAGAAATAATCTAAGAATTAAAAATAGAAGTCCTAGTAATAAAAAGTCCTGAATGAAACTGAGTTCGAGTTTCAATGAAATCCAAAATGGAAGGCGATAACGTCTGTTGTGTTCAGAGAAGTGCCGCTTTGTCAACAGTCCATTTTGTAATTCAGCATAACTTCCAGTAAATGTCTTTTTCCAAGAATCTTTATAGTATGAATTATTTATTTCCAGGGACAAGAATAAATTGAATTGACAATAAATAAGAAAATAAAATCCAGTCCAAAATGGTCACAACATAAGAACAACTTAACCTGTTAATTGTTTGGATCCCAACTAGCAAACGTGTATCAAAAGCAACAGTTATAAGATAATTAAGACGCCAAACAGATTTCTGAATGAAGGTCAAAAGTTCATTCTTCTGGAAAAAAAATAGAAGATTTTAACAATAGATACATGCTACTTGTCAGGTAATCCAGGTATGCCAATGACATAACCTAATGATTCTTACTCTGAGAAAGTAAAAAAGAAAAAAACTAGAAAAATTTGATTGCCAAAACTGTCATTGATTATGAAACAGGGTCAGCAACTAGATACTGTGTTTATATTAATAGTTGTTTATCAATGAAATAACAAATTAAGTCAGGTCAAACAGAACTGAACTCAAATTCTGGTCAATGTCAAAATCAGTAAACAAAGTTACATTACAATAGTATGCAATAGAATTTAAAAAATTAAAAACTAACAAACAAATAACCAAACTAAATATACTTAACATGTGTATAAAAGCCCTACTGACTGTCATATTAAGAAAGAAAACTGACAGAAATACGCAAGGACTTTTGGACAGATACTGCAGATGTCAAATTAATAATTGAACGGAAACAATTTCCAACAATTGTGTCATATTCTTCCAAACAAATAAGAGATCATTTGATCTATTAAAATGTGTGTCAGACAGCAAACCCATGGATAGATGGAACAGAGTGTGACAAATTCTATTTCTAGTCGCTCATTTCTGAATGTCGAAAACATGATATGCCATTTAAATGAATTTTGAATAAGTTTGATTATAAACACATTACACCAGAAACACATTTACAATGCTCTATCGGTTTAATATTTCCACCTTTGTCATGTTGTAGTAGTATATGTTATTTAAATTTATTTCTCCATTTTGCTATTCCCTTCTCTATTCCCCTTCTCCCACTCCCTACAAACCGAGTTCATTTTGTATTAAAACTACAAGTTACAGAATATGCGTGGTCGTTACCAATGTTTTTATTTTATTCTTTTTGGTAGCAAATGTGATAAATATAAAGTATCAAAATGCAAAGTAGCGTTAGTGTACACTGGATTAAGATTTCTCTATGTTTCTGCCCCTCTCTTTCTCGGTAATATTCAATAACGGATTATTGTTAATATAGTACCATTTATAAAATTTAAATCATTGATACCCTCAACGAACAGACACAATAGGGCACTGCAACATAACAGAACTGGACAACACTCGAATACCTTACTTAGGATTTCACAAATGAAAAAACTCATTCAGTACAAATGCAAAGTATAGAGCATGGAAAAGAGAGTGATGCTCCGATCGACACGTAAAATATGTATGTCAAGCGGGATGAAATGGTAATATAATACTACTCTGTGTTTATATTGGAACCTGACTGGTTTTGTTCTTTAAACACACATAATCTTACCTAGACGTTATCAATTGTTTTATTTAGCAATTCACTACATTTTCATCTATTAACATTTTGAGATACTTCGTATTTATATATTGTTTTCTTATTTCAGCAAACCATTTATATTGAAGAAATGGTTTTGAAAGTCGTCATATATGTCTTTTGAGGCACTTAATTCGCATTTGTTTTCAAATGCTGCCACGTTCTAGTTTTAACTGGAAAATCATACGAAACTTTGATAAAATTATTTTATGCTTTTTCTTGGCAACACAAAGAAACAATATCACAGCAATAAAACTTTGTTTCACTAAAATTGTCAGATGTTTTCAGAAAATATATTTTTTACAAATTGAACTATGCTATGATATTTTATAATCGGTATATATATATATATATATATATATATATATATATATATATATATATATATATATATATATATATATATATATATATATATATATATATATAGTTCTGTATATATATTTATATATATATATATATATATATATATATATATATATATATATATATATATATACTCCATTCAGTGTCAATACTCCTGTCATAAAATGCCTGTGAATAAGCAAGAAGATATGATTCAATGCATACCAACATTATTGATCTAAGTATGGAATAAGTTTGATAAGGTGAAGTGTTATCACCAATACTATTTACGTTATTCATTGAAGATCTGGAAACATCATCATAATTTTCGGGAGATATCGTTATAGAATTAAATGAGTTGTCTTAATTTATAACATTGTTTGATAAAGATTTAGTTTTATTTTCAGGAAACATTGATGGTTTTCGAGAGCTTATGAATAATTTGCTGGATTGCAGTCATAAATGGAATCTAAATATTAATCTTGATAAAACTAAAGTTACTGTCTTTAGAAAAGGCGGTGCTTTAAGGCAAAACGAAGTATGGAACGTAGGCGAGAGTAATTTTGAAGTGGTGGAAAATTGCAATAAAAAATTCTCTGAAGCTTAACAAGCATTAGCTGATGAAGCACTAAAGGCAATTAATTATTTGAAATTTGAATAAAGTTATATAAATGTTAAAAAAAATTCAAATTTTTTTATATTTGTGTTGTTCCAGTGCTGAATTACGCTTTTGTGAAGTAGGCTTTTCATCAAGCTGAGATCAATGTACGTGTAAAACGAATGTTTTTAAAATATTTGCTAAATTTAAAAAATATCTACTTGTGACGTTGTTATATACGGTGAATTTGGAAGAATCAAATTTACATATTTAAGCTGGTTAAATAAATCAAATATTCGTTTAGAGTAGAAATCTCTACCAATAATATACTGATCTTTGCATATTTGCAGTTATATGTTGAACAAAACTCAAACAATAGTGTCAACTGGGTTACTCTCTTAAAAAGTCTGTAATCGTAATTTGGATTTTTTTTAACGTAGCTTCAACAATGTTTTGGACATATCCCTACGATGTCTGCAGCGTGGCAGTTTATAGTGATGTATAGCACTGAGGCATCATGCCGTAGACATGTAGCATGATGTATCAGCCAGGCAGACTATCCTGGACCAGGCCGACCAAACCTAACACTAACCTCTTAATGCTGAGCGCCAAGTGAGACAGCTGTTAGTTACATTTTTATAAGTCTTTGATATCACTCGGTCGGGGATCGAACCCACGACCTCCCGCATCCGAGGTGGACTTTTTAAGCACTAGGCCACGTGAGCGCCCATAAAAGAGACTCTAAACCGATTTTGGTTTTGGTGAAGTGTGACTGTGTTCTGATTCGAGAAATTCCCTCACGTTTACTCAGATTTTTAAACAAATGGTTAGATATGATTTTCTATCAGACTGGAATAATATATTACACACATCTAACAAACTGATTGTATATAAACATATTAAACCCGACTTTTGATTTCAAAGATTATTTAAATACTTGCGAAACCATTAACATCGATCTGTTTTGACAAAACTCTGAATGTCCTCCTATTATCCGATAATTGAGACTGAGAGGTATGGAAGCAAAAGAAACAATAGCAGTGAAAGATATTTTATGCTCTTTGCCAATCACGACATTAAAGATGAATACCATTTCAATTTAATATACTTTTTATATACCAACTTGAGTATAAACCTGTTTGGAAAATACTTCTGGAATGAATCACTGAATTGTTAACTTATAAAAACAAGATAATAATATATTATTTAGCAAAATTTGTTTATGAAGCTATTAAAATAAGAGATCCGTTATCAATTCTGATTTATTTTATCACCAAAATATTGCGAAAATATTTCCAGTCTCTCCTTTTCAGCTTTTGACAATTGCCATGTTGAGTTATACTTAAAGCACCAAATACAGCATATGATAATCACTCAGGACTGTTATATTTGTAAGCAAGTCTTGAACTGAATTGAATAATTTATAAATTAAGTGCATAAAACGACGCATTAGATTGCCGCGAAGCTATTTTATCAGATATTGTAAACACGTCAATCTAAAACCGATAGACTATTTGTTCAACGTCTAGTTCTTTTCAAATAGATGGTGTTTATTGCGCAGTCCATAATACGTGCTTAAATTTTCAAGGGATCTTAATTGTTCCCCTGCTAAACTTAACTGAAAGGTAATTCAGTGCTTTTTGAATGGGTATTTGTACTCAAACAACAACTCATCTTGCTTGTTGAGCTCTTAGGTGCTTTTTAATGATATTCTTCTGAAGAGCCAAATAAACCCTGGTCACCTCGGACGTAGGAACAAAGGACTGAATATTATCTGTGATCGAAAACGTAGTTATTGATTGCTTAAATCTGCCAACGGTAAGCCCAACATACATATCAGACGATTTGATGAGTTTATAATCGGTTCGATCAAACTACATCAATTCGGTTTTTGTGTGGTAGACAAGTGTGTATGTTATATGGATTTTTAACGTACCTTTAACAATTTTTCAGTCATATCGCTACGATTTCAGCAGTGTGACAGTTTATAGTGATGTCTAGCACTGGAGCATCATGCTGCAGACATGTAGCATGATGTCCCCACCCATTCACATTATCCTGACATCATGCCAACCAGTCCTAACACTAACCTCTTAATGCTGAGCACCAAGCGAGGCTGCTTTTAGTATTATATGTGTAAGTCTTGACATGAATCGGCCGTCCTTTGTAATTTCACATTATGTCATGATCAGTCTTCACTACTCACTTTACAAAATATCCTAGTAATTTCATAAAATTCGGTCTTTAATTTTGCTGGTTTTCAAAGTTATTATACTGTTCAAATGAAAAAAGGTATGCATTCTAAAATCCTAAAATATTTCCAAGTAATTCGGCTTGTTCATCAATCACTATTGACATGTGATTGCAGACATGCGGGTGAAGCGTTGGTAGAGTTGATAGAGTTGGTAGAGTTGATTAAAGCAGGAATGGGGTGTGGTGTATACGATTAAAATGTGTGCACATCAGATAAGACATGATTATGTTTGCACAACTGGCGTAGAGGTAATGTGGTGGACCACGTTTACATATCTGTAGTGCATGAATAGTTAAATAAATTTGCTGTGATACATGATTGTGTACCTTCCGGTGATCCTACATTATTAACCTAAGCATATGAATCTATATTTAATGTAGTATGCCATTCTGTACATGTAACATGAAAATAAATTTAATGTATGCCATTCTGTACATGTAACATGAATCTAAATTTAATGTAGTATGCCATTCTGAACCTGAAGGGTAATGGGCTTCACATTCTTATCTAATGTAACATGAATATAAATTTAATGTAGTATGCCATTCTGTACCTGAAGGATAATGGGATTCACACTCATATCTAAGGTAAAATAAATCTAAATTTAATATATTATGCCATTCTGTACCTGAAGGATAATGGGATTCACACTCTTATCTAATGTAACATGAATCTAAATTTAATGTAGTATGCCATTCTGTACCTGAAGGGTAATGGATTTCACACTCATATCTAAGGTAAACTGAATCTAAATTTAATGTAGTATGCCATTCTGTACCTGAAGGGTAATGGGCTTCACACTCTTATCTAAGGTAAAATGAATCTAAATTTAATGTAGTATGCCATTCTGTACCTGAAGGGTAATGGGCTTCACACTCATATCTAAGGTAAAATAAATCTAAATTTAATGTATTATGCCATTCTGTACCTGAAGGATAATGGGATTCACACTCATATCTAAGGTGAAATAAAGCTAAATTTAATGTATTATACCATTCTGTACCTGAAGGATAATGGGCTTCACACTCATATCTAAGGTAAAAGGAATCTAAATTTAAGGTAGTATGCCATTTTGTACCTGAAGGCTAATGGATTTCACACTCATATCTAAGGTAAAAGGAATCTAAATTTAAGGTAGTATGCCATTTTGTACCTGAAGGCTAATGGATTTCACACTCATATCTAAGGTAAAAGGAATCTAAATTTACTCTTGTGCGTTACTGCTTATCGTTTTGGCGACACCGAACTGCACAGCCCTATCCTGAATTTAAACTTTCTCTGGTAAATTGTTACGTACCTTTAAGAGACACTGAGTTCAATGGTACATGTTGGTAAGTGACCCAAATGTGAAGAAGAGAAAGATATAAATAAGTTTAAGGGTACTTCTGACTAAAACGAAAAACAAACAATAAGTTACTGCAGAGATAATGTTTTTAATTGGGGTTAATACACACAAAACACCAAAAATAAAACAGGTGGCGCTCTACAGTTTCGTATTTAGCATAGGGTTAAAATTTTAAAGAAAAAGAGTTTCCCAGGGTTGCCTCACTAGTTAAACTGGTTATTTAAAAGAGACTTTGTATATCTTAGGTGTTGTTCAAAAAACCTTTCATTCCCTTTATTTTGATGTATGATTGATGGGTGTAATATGGGTTAGAGAATATACAGCTTGGCCTTACTCCAGATGTGCACCTTTCAAAAACGTGCTAGCTCTACTTGCTCATTTTCACTTCTCGAACTTCAGAGGTAAATTGTAAAAAAAAGAGCCGATAACTTTTTTTACATTTTATGTATTTGGTAATTCAGTCATTGCACTTTTAGAAGCTGGTATTATCTAGTTTGGCAAAATTCATTTTCCATATTTTAATAGCTGCCAAGAATAGTGTACTTTAGACAAATTTAGGTTGATTTTTGGAGCACAAGGGAGCAGTCATTTTAGTTAGCAGTGTCCCAAGATCATTTGAAATTTCCAAAAGAACAATATCCAAAGAAATTTCATCCACATTACATGAAAGTAGTATATAGTTATGCCAACATTCTCTGCACTGTGCATGTTTAAAATGCAAACAACTTCACCTTACATACAGCACTCTCTCAAAAGTACATAATAACTGGTGAGCGCCACCACAGTAACATCAATTTCCTAAACACTCGGCTAGCTGACAATACAATAGTTTATATTTTAAAGACAATAAAACAAAATATAACATTAAATACGCAATAATAAATTATTGTCATTATATAATTACCTTTTTCAAATTCTCTGAGGTTCGAACATACATCTGTTAGTTTAGAAAGTGCACAAAACTTCTATCGTGAAATAAATAAGCAATAATATATTTTGATATTTTACGTTTCTCATATATATATATATATATATATATATATATATATATATATATATATATATATATATATATATATATATATATATATATACACTTCATTAATAAAATATGTAAAATTGAAGCTATGACGTCATATTGTTTATGGCATATTGTTGATATTATTGATCACTTAGAAACAGAATATATTGAATGACGTAGACAATGATATTGAATTCAGTCGTAAATTCTACGTTTTGAAGTTGTTAATAAAAATATATATATATATATATATATATATATATATATATATATATATATATATATATATATATATATATATATATATATATATATATATATATGATACCATATATTCGATAATTATATCATATTACTGTAATTTCTAATCTCTGTGAATTGCTTGGTTTTCGCTATCTGCCTGTTCGTGTTTCAGTATTCCCTGCAGAGGAACTAATGTATCAAACCTCATTGTTTGCTTTGTTACGAACACTATATAGTTCCCTCATCGGCTTGAGTGCTAATGTAAAATTTTGTTTTGTATTGTTATGGACATATCTATGTTTAGTGCTACTGCTGCATATGCACATACAAGTTTAATCATCAAGTCCTAGGAGTCATGTTTAAATATCACGTTAGTATGGTAGTGTTTCAATATGATAGGCATACACCACAAAGCTGAAAATTAAAATCCTTGAAGAAGTGTCCCCGTATTTAATGACATTAACTTAGGTAACCTCGTGATCGAATACACATTGGGTAGGTGGACGAGAGGGGCACCAGTAGTAAGGCCGATGGCCTCGTGCTTGCATGCATATATTAAGGATTATTCGTACATAGTACGTAAATAATCACGATAGATGAGTAGTTTGAATTAATATTTTATTTTATTTGTTTTAGGTGTGTAACATCCAACAATGGATCAAACTATTTAAATTTACTTCAGATGTTGGAATTGTATTTCTCTCCACGTCGGTATTTATTACAGTTCCTAGTTATAGCCGTACGCCCCAGGATGCATTGTCCATGCTTCTGTTATAGCCAACAAGCTATATGTTTGAATCGCCATAAGGCAAGGCAACAAAAATATACCATCATCACCAAAAGCATAGTTTAGTAGAACTTGTTATTCTGAAATATAGTGCTGAAATCCTGTTCTGGTATTTTTATCTGAGCCATGTGATTCCTGTCCTACATCTAATTTCTCAAAATGACTATTTCAGTTGTGTTCCGAACACTTGAAACAGACTGTGCAATATCTGTTTTGTTTAGAACTTGAGCATGCACAATAAATATTATATAACCCGACCTAATACCCTGGACTACTCTTACTATTCCTTCTTCTGTAAAAGCATTGCTGACAAGTATTTATATCATGTTTCCTCATCTGCGGTTCTCATCTTATTGTGAAAAGCATTCGACGTTATTATCTCGTGTTCCAAGAAACTCCGTTGAACTGCTTACCCTCATTTATGTGTCTCTCAACACTAGCTAAGTCTGGCATTATCGGAATTATTCATGTCTGATTTCGTGTAATTTACACGTATAACAAGTATCTGTTTTTCCCATTATGTATTTCCATTTGTGACGTAGAAGAAGGTTAAATTACTACATATAATGTGATATTGATATAAATATATAGGTTTTTGCTTGCTTTTTAATCTTGTTTACGTTACATTCAGACAACATATTTTTTGTATTTGCAATGAAACGTGAAACTTATATGAGTTTTACTTCACGTGATACACTTTAATCTGTTAAACACCGATAAAATATTCATCACATGCATCGGTTGTCAGCTACACTGCCAACTGTAAATGATTCAGCCCTACTTTTAATCTCACGCATTAAGCTGTATCCGTTGATATTCATCACTGTACAATCTTATAATGTAATATCAGAAATATTGAATGGCTTGCGCGTGAAATAGTAGTTTTCAGTGTGACTCAGTCCTAATCCCTTTATTTCAGCAATGTATTATATACCTGAAGTTTTAAATGGAAATGCTATACAGTAATTTAGATGCACTGTATTTAACATTATAAATCGGATGTTTATGATTTAATTGTCGCAATTGTTCAGTACATAAACTAAATAATAAAATAAAACATATTTACTATCTTCTTCTTTGTTTTTTTTTTGTTTTATTCATTTAATAGTTTGAGTAATTTATTTCTAGCTTAGGAATATCTCCGTTTATCTTATTCCGCTTTGTATTTCTCAGTATTCTTTTCCGTATTATCTGAGGTTTCTTCCATACACATTTTGTGTACTATTGATTTGTAACGCATTTGAATGTAAAAGCTTGTATTGTTTAACTTCTTTTACCATTAGCTTTCTTTTCTAACAAGTACAAATAATCCATCGATTAATCGAGATCACGTTTACACAAACTTTCAACACCGTAAAACATTTCACTCAAAGATTTAATTTGCTGGCTTGATATTTTTTATAGTTATCTCGCTTGTCCATTCTTTACTTTTCGGGGCAAACTGCAATTTAGGCAAAGTAGTTTGAATTTGTAAAGTAGTGGTATTATTTAAGACTCCCGCATAATGTTTTCTCGATTGTAAAATTTTATATTTTCGAAAGCGTAACAAGCGTAAAACAAATTCCTCCAGTAGATAAAGAAAATTGTTTGGAAAAATCAATAACCTCACGAATATCCTGCTCCCATTGTGTGTAGGTTTCTGATCGTGCTGCATTTTTATGAGAATGGCATCAACATTCATGCATGATTCGCATGATTCAAACATTAAAAATCTCGCATTGTATAAAATGGGTCTAAGAGAAATCAAATGTTTGTTTGTAAGTTTACAGTTAAGCTCACATACACTTGCGATAATATAGGATATTAAAGCAAAAGAAACAGATCTAACAATCAACTATTTCTGCGCTTAAACACTGGTTATTGGAATTGCAGAAACCTAAATTTAGAAAGCAAAACCAATCTATTTCTTTGTTGACAAAGTTATTTGCTTGCATATTTACGTTTATACCATAACATGCAAGTAGTATGGACAAATGCTTTCAAGCTTTGACATAGTCTTACATGGGAGAAATTAGGTAAACCATGACATGCTAAAATTCAGTCACTCTAAACGTCTAGACAAAAGAAAAGGTTGATGATGATAATAAAAATTCTGAAATAGTAAAATTAAGGCTCTCTTATAGAATTAATGGAGAAAGGTTCATATGTTTAATAAATTGATCTTAAAGAAAAATTCGAAATAATATAAAGAGTAAACACTTTAATGTTTATATTCTCGTTTTCAATGACTCAAGTAAAAGGGAAAGCACAAAAGCCATGAAAGTGTTTCATTAGATATTCATCTTGTGTGGTAGTAATGTGCTTAGAGGAGAATTATGTGGAGCATTTGCGAGTTTAAAAAGCCTTCAGTTGACTTTGAATATTGCCCTGAAATCCTTGGAACTTGGGAACTTAGCTTACTTGTAACCATTTTCCATAATTTGGGGTTACACAAAGGGGAGTGGAGGGCGGGTAAAGCACATGTCGCAAGAAGATTTTATCTTACTTATAGAGTTTGATTATTAAGTGTCACTTTAAAGAGATTTGACAATGACCCTTCTTAACATGTTATCTCTAGAGGATAGTGCAGTCACGAAAGTAGTCCTGAGGAATTTCATTGAACCGATTTCGAGAAATCAGCTAGACGACAATTGCCGTAAGAAGATTTTATCATATACCCTTCTTTGACATTTTATCTCTTTGGAATAGAGGTCTATCCACACAAAAAATGTCCTGACGAAGTTGTGAGGAAACAGCGTAATATGGGACGCCATATGCGTACGTGATATGACCCCCGAAAATAACAACATAAACAACAACACACAAATGTTAATATAGTGTTTCGATAGTTTGTACTCATTTAACATCTGCGAAGAAAGATTTTGATTTCAACGTATTTTGCATAGTATTTAACTAGTTACACGTTCTAACAGTAAAAAAAAGCTTTTTAAAAATTCATCAAGGCGATTTCAAGAAATCTGTGGCAAGATTGTGGTCGCGTAAGATACATATCGTGACAATATTATATCTTTATACAGTTTTGACATGGAATCTTCTTTGATATTTTATCTCAAGGGATCAGAGTCAACTCCCGAAGGACATCCTGACGAATTTCGTCATTTGCAAACCGCGATATAAGGGGCGTCCGATGGGTATCGGGTATGAAAAACATGCAAAGATTAATAAACTGAATCAATGGTTTTACTGATTGAACTTCTAATTAGAGTATTTTGATTTCAACACCTGTTTAACAGATCCTGGTTAGGCATCCGTGCTTAGAGCATACGTTTGTTTTTGTTTTTTAAATAAATACGTCGAGTCGATTTCGAGAAAGTTGCCGCCACAAGAAAGAAGGTCGGGTGCAACACATTCCGTGAGAAAATTGTATTGTACGTACATATTTGGGCGATTGGGTCCCTTCTTTACAGAGTTTGAAATATACCTTTCTTTGACATTTTATCTATACGGGGATTGAGTCCATCCATGATAGTCATGACGAATGTCGTCGAGAGGAGACAGGACAATAAGTGACGCCAGATGGGTACCGGGTGTGAAAAACGCGTAAATGTTAATAGATCGTATGAATAGTTTGTATTAATTGACACCTTTCTTAGAGGACTCTGATTTCATTGCCTCTCATACAGTATCTAAACAGGGCCCCATTCTAACATCGGGAAAAGTTTGAAGAAAATTCGCCGAACCGATTTCGAGAAATTCGCTGCTAGAGAAAGGCGGTCGAGTACAACATATACCGTTGTACAGTTGGTCCGTTACGTCCCCTCTTTAGAGTTTTGATATGAATCCCTCTTTATTGTTTTATCTCTAGGGGATAGAGTGCATCCACAAATAAAGTCCTGACGAATTTCGCCATGACGTTAGAGCAAAATATGAGGTGTCCGACGGGTATCTGGTATGAAAAACACCCAAATATTCATATGTTGCATCAATAGTTAGTACTAGAGACGAGTCTAAAAGTGGCCAGAGATCGGGTTAAAGACGTGATAGAGGAGTAAGTGGAGAAGTTGAGAGGATTTATTAAGTTGGGGTATGTTAAAGTGGAAAAATTGAAGAAGGCTGAACAAAAGTAAGGTAATTTTTAGAAGAAATAGAGAATTTAACAGATTGGTCTTTTGTGAAGCAGTGATTAGACCAATTAAATAAAGCAGAACAAATAGTTAGGTGATGGAAGAGGACGTGAAGAAGATAAAAGGTACATGGGATAAGGAGAGAAAAAAGAAAGAACATAGAAAAAGTGGACTTTGATAAAATGAATAAAAGTTGGAAAGAGGTACAGGAAATGTTCAGAGCCATGGAACATCCTGACTGGATACCAAAGGATGAAAAGAAGAAAAAAGGAATAATAGAGAATGTGAGGAGATAGTGAAAGAAGTGTTAAAAGAAGAAGAAGAACCCAAAGGTTATTTTCAGGGCCACTTAACTGCCTTGAAAAAATATCAATCTTCTCTTGCCTTATAATCATTTAGTCGATTTTGTATTGGATAGATTTATATTAATAGATCTATGTATGTGCAATATATTTATGTCTCTGTCTATGTCTATAACCCTGTTTCTAACCATGTCTCTATGTCTATGTCTATGACTCTATTTGTCCTTAGAGTAACGCGTATCTCCTTGCCACGCTTTTCCGTCTGATTGAGGTCAGCCACTTGCAACATTTTAGCCATTGTTTCCCCAATGTCCAGTACTGTGTCCCACCCCCCGCTCTTTAAATTCCCCTAGACAGGCCCCATCCCTTGTCGCTCTATAGGCCCACCCATGTTAAATTCCCCTTGTGGCTATTGTGCCGAGACATTTTTATAACATGGACGTCCCATTTGTAGTAACATTGCCTCTATTCACTACTCCTGTATTGATGACTTTACCGATTGTTTTTTAATACGTCAATGTCTTACAACGTCGCTTCTGCTCGCTTCATATTTACCATAGATCGTATGACATCTTAATTCATTAAGAACAATATCTTTATCCATTTGATCCATTTATATAAATTTCTCTTTTCCAATATAACATTATTTTTCAGCAGAGGAATACTTCTCGAGATAACCATGTGCGTATTTATTCTAATGTCATTGTTTCTCGTAATATCGTTTAAGCGCACAATATTTTCGTCTGCCGCAAGACACACATAACTGGTTCTTTCCCTTTACCCAAACTCCACACTTCAGACATGGTTGTGGTCCAGTACTGCCACGGCGAAAACTGGAGCCAGTGACAACTATTTTTGGCCTAATTCATATTATATTATTGGATAAAGTCCAACTGAATATAATACTTTTCCTAATTATGTAGATGACTAAACCTACAATTGCAAAACAACTGCAAGAAGAGTATTTTAGTGTAATCGGGATAAAACCAGCTTCCCCAAGGTCAGAAATCGCCCAAGAAAAATTACTAAACGAGATAAAATCGTTATTAACCGCGAGTGAAATTGAGAGATTAAAAATATCGAGCCAGAGAAGATAGAGATAATCTTTTGAACGAGAACGAAAAAGATTATCGGCGATAGAACCAGAGTACATCACATATTTCGACTTAGATTAGCCAAAGATAAAAAAACAGCTACCATTCCAACTACAATTGCATGATTTTATCAAAATGGTGAAGAACGAATTTATCAACGATCATCGTTACGGATCACTGCCATCTCATCTGTGTCTGCGAGGATTGGAGTTTCGGGTTAGGCCAAAAAGGGTACGTGAGAAAACTTGCTCGTGGGTCGGTGGTTCTTCCCGGGGTTTTCCCAGGTTCTTCCTCCACCATTTATACTGGCTGTCATATCTTGTGCTGGTAAATATCGTTAAACCCTAAAACAACAACAACAACAACATATTCAGAATAGAATTTATCCCTTCGCTGCTCAACGACTTTATAGTGCAAAGCTTTCAATGATAGATATATATTTTTTTTAAAAAAAAAAACTACTGAGATATCTTTCTACAATGTGAATTGTAATCAAATAGAGGACTACCCACAGTGTTCGTTGGACATTATATAATGTGTTAAAGTTTCCCCGTCTTCTTTAATCATAGACGAGGCAGGTGCCGCTTGAAATGGCTACAAACTGTTAACATTTCTAGTTGATACTCATAAGCTCAGCGGACTCGACTCATTACATAAACACATATAAATATTGTTGCAAAATTAGGAAAGGAAAGTAAGTCCCGTCAACTCGAGTACCCTTCCATCAACCTTCAAGACCTGGTTGACTTCTGACTTCTGTGCCCAAGTATTCAAAATATCAAGACGAGTCTGTGTTACTTAAACAGGAACCTATCCATGAAGTTTCGTAACTGTGCATTACTTCAAACTATAGTTATCCTGCGAAGACAAAAGTGTGGACGGATGCACAGACGCCAGACGGCAAATGGGTCATTATTTATGCGAACTGGAAAAAAAGCTGGTGAAATAAGAGCCTATTTATATGTCACTAAATAGATGTTTGCCCTCTCATCTTGAAATGTTATCCCCTCCTGTTTAGGAATTAAAAAAAAACTCCGAAAATTAAAGCTAATCATCTGTTTAATATATAACTGTTGTAATCTCCATTTATCGTTACGAAGAGAAATTTTACTGATAGTCAAGAGCTTTCCTATTTATACCCCCACCCACCAAAAATATTACCATGTCGATAGAAAAATCATGTGTGAGCATCATCAACTTAAAAGTAAGCCTTTAATCGCTATCAAAGTTTATAAATTCATAAGATTGAAAAGGTATATTTACTTTCAGCTTTACGGGTATTATTATTTTTGTGTATGAATAGCTATTGTTGATCAAGTTTATTATAAATTTATCAAGGGTCGCCTTTTTGTAAACTAGCTAAAGGTCGCGCGATGTGGGGTGACAAGATGAACCGTAATAAAGATATCTCCTAGTACTAATGCAGGAATAAAGCTATTTACTGGAATAAATACCGGAAGAAAAGTAATTAACGGAATAATTGTTTAATACCATAATAAAACGAAGATTTAAGATCTAAATTGTATGCATTTTTAAGCGAAACTTTGTAGTGATAGCAACTCATGTACTTGGAGTCAATGTTTAATTTAAATTACATATTGGTTGCAGTAGTTAGCCTAACCATTTGCTTAAAAATCTGACATTTAGTGCATTTTGTGGGAAAATTGGATGCCGGGATGGAACGATGAAGCGATTCGATGGAGCGATGAAATTACCATCGCTCCATCGCATCGCTTCTTCGCTCCATCGTATCGATCCATCGCTCCATCGCATCGCTCCATCGCTGCATCGCTGCATCGCATCGCTCCATCGCTGTATCGCATCGCTTCATCTCTCCTTCGCCCGGTGAAATATTACACAATGGAACGATTGGCCCTAACAGGATTCCATACTTTTCCACTTATTTCGTGAGTGCTTGCAATTTTGTATATCTTTATCTTTGTCTTTCTAGGAAGAGAATGAGGATTTGAGTGCAGGATATATTGGTGAGCCAGCAGACATTGTTTTTGACAGACGTTTTCAACGACACCACAAGGGTGATAAATTCTACTAGCTCTTCCAAAGCCACGTGAAGGAGTGTTGTAATTGCAAACCTACATGCACAGTCCGATAGGCAGACTGATGGACGGACAAATAAGCAATTTTACTAGGTTACTTTACGTATGCCTACTTTTTAGGTATATAATTGGTTACATTACATAACTTCATGTTAACATATGGATGTCTAAGTTAATGTAAATTTACATGCAAACAAATCTTGTTTAATATTACATGGTGTCAAAGTCTTTAAAGAAAGTTTATGAAATGAAAACAGTTGTGAAAATCAATACTTTTCATATGAAGTATTGCTATACCTTATATTTATAATACAGAATATGTACAAATCAAGCTTCCAATTGAAAATGTGTATCCTTTCAATATTTTTCCTCCACTGAACGTCGAAATATCATTTCATTTGTGGTGTTGAGAAAATACCTTATTTAGTCCGAAGAATAAATATTTTTGTTAAATACATACGCACATGTACACGCACATGCAACTATAAAATAGTTACAACGTTAAAGATCCCGTTGCATACATTCTCATTCTGGGCTATAGGACAAATCTCACGTGTTGCTGTTGTTCTTTTTAGAAAGAAAAAAAACGAAGTGCAATCTATCGCACCGGGGCACAGTTTGTGTACATATTGTGTGAAATATTTTCCCTATTAAAGTTCATTGAAAAATACATGCAAGCATTCTTATTCTTCATATGATACTAGAACAACATCGTTTACTAAATTACTACTAACAAAACTATTATCATTACAATAAAAATACCCGTGTTCTATTTATGTAATTTTAACTCCTAGTATGATCAAATTTTACCTCATCTACACCTTCCAAAACCGCCAGAAGGTGCTAATTTGTACAATTTTAAGAAATTATTTGGAGCCTAGATAGTAAACCACTTCTCAGTTTTTCCCGAAGCCATCTCTCCTTCCCCACCCTAACAATTGAATACATAAACACAAATGTTGATCCTTATGACCCTGTTTTCCTAATGTTCGCACTTTCTTCCTCAAACCTACATTTTAAATTATCTTTGTCACGACATATTTGATGGGGAAAAAACACTTACATTTTAATTGTGTACATGAAAATCACTTCATTGTTAAGACTATAATAAACGTCGCAAAATAGTTTTCCATGTAGGCATTAAAAAGGCATGGTTGACTCTGGGGATTATTGATCTTAATCCTTTTACGTCTTGAAAAACAACTGTTTTGAATAAACATTTTTTTCTAGTTAGGTCAGCTATGACCTTGACTTTTGACCTTTATAACCCAAATTTAACAGATTTTTTTTTCTTGCCCTAAGTGCTAGACAGCCACAAAATAAGGACAGTAACAATATTCTAAACATAAAGTTATTTCTTGAGTTTTGACCATTCGAGTTCAAAATCAAACGGTTTTCTTTGGAGGACGCGGGTTAGAAACCAGGCCAAGGCATAGCAAATACTTATTTTTAAAAAAATGGTGCTAATAGCTGTCTCGAATAGCGCTCAGCATTAGGAGGATAGTGTTAGGACTGTTCGGTATGGTGTCAGAATAATGTAACGTTAAAAATACAAATCACATACACACGCACACACACACACACACACACGCACGCATACACACACACAAAAACAAAGTTTGAGCCATCCACAAAGTCGGGTGAACATACATGGTCGAGAACTTAAATGTATGTTAAAGCTACGTTAAAAATCCAAATCACACACACACACACACACACACACACACACACACACATATACATATATAATCAAACACGATCTATGCAAAAAAAAAGAAAATTTGCTTGGCATTGCATGCTTCTAAAAAGTCATTTTTTTTATTATTTTTTCTCTTGTTTTCGAAAGTTTATTGTTCAATTTCATGTGATGGGACATAACTCGGTTGGATTAAATGATGATTGGGTTTTCACAGTAATCTTTCCCTACATTTGGTCAACTCTTCCTTTCCAACTTTGAAATGGATGGTTCTGCATGAAAACAATAAAATGAATAGTCATGCTAAAATTCCCTTTCCCACCCCACCCCATCCCACCCCATTCCACCCCACCTCACCCCACCCCACCCCTCCCCATCCCTGCAGACTTCATAAATCTTCCCGTTATCAAAGCTTCACACGCCATCTTGACCATTCAGGATTAAACGTTAGTTGAGAGCTACTGATAAATAATTGTAAAAAGGAACTTTTCAAGGATTTCACGGTAATGACATTGGCAAGGATGACTGCTAATAATATTTACATTTTTACAGATTTGGTAGGCTAAACGATATTCAAAACAAGAAACAACGATTTTGGGGGTTTACTAGATTATCTTCAAGGTGTTTATCTGTCATGGGGATATAAATAAATTTAAATAAATTGGAGTCGCCTGGAGAGAATAGATATTTTTATAAGAAACATCATTTCATGATACTTTGAGATTGTTTGTCTTATTGAACAAACAAACTAATGAAGATCATATAAATGTTAATTTTCAAACGAGTTTTGAATATATTCATATTATCATTTTATTTTTTCAAGGCAATAGTTATCCTTAATTTTGATAGAAAGGAAAAATTGTGCTACACTCCTGGTGTGTGAAAGCCTCTCGTTACTGAAGGTTTATTGTTCATCTTGCTATCAAAATCCAGTTACGCACATATACAGTAATAACATCACAATGCAGTGATGTTGTCATGATGGGAGAAAAGGGTCTCTCTGTCACTCTCCTTTTTATCTTAATATCTGTTAAATTTATGTGCATCATAAATTCTAAATGCTATATATTTAACGATTCACTGCTTAATGCAACTTGATGCTGCGTAATCCATGTATTCCCTTGGAAGTAATCTACCAGTTGAAATAAAGATGAGTATGGCACTAGGCATGGCGTAATCGCAACTGACGAAACAAAACGTTATCAGAGAAACGCTTGGAGCAGTACAATTTACAGTACCTCTTACTCAGCGGTGCTGTCTCTCCAAACGCTAGTCCGATCAAAATACCCGTGCTCGGTTTGCAGTAAATCCGTAAAGTTAATACAACAATGGCTGCAATTTAGTTCTGCGATCTAAGGACCCATCGCAAAGTCATTAATGTAGCAACTGCAAAACATGACCACCTTGGCAATCTGATGATCCTTTCTTATGTCCATCTACCTATGACAATATGATGTCAGCTTTGTGGAAGCCTTTATTGTGGAGGATGATATATTATCTGTTGGTTGCAACAATACCAACGCTAGTAGTCACCGTTAATGATCCAGCATGTGATAATTCCTGATAATGATATAAATCCTGCATTTTATCCATAAAATCCATAATTTTTGAGAAACCAATTTAGACCCAGTTATCCGTATTTATGATAAAATATTTGTAACAAACAATTATGTGGTTTCTTAAACGTTATGGATGTCAAAATACTGTTACTCTTGTTTGAAGAGTGCAGGAAGGCTCTTATGAAAACAAATATGAAGCTGCAGGTCAGATGAACTTAAGAAACGCTTTTGAATATTTCCTTCATGGTATTCTGATTTGCAATCTGAAGGCTAATGGTATGTCAGACGGCTCATTAGAGTTTTTGCTAAGACAACTATCGAATCGTAAGCGGCAAATTAAACTGAAGGGTGTCCTGAGTAGCTGGTCTTTCATTCAAAGTGGGGTTCCTCAGGAATGCATCCTTGGACAATTACATTTTTTAATGTTTTCATCATCGACCCATTCTATTTTGGACTTTTTAAAAAACGGTGCCTACGATAATACTTTGTCCATCTCTAGCTGGATTTTAATATTCTGATTAGTACACTTAAAGCAGAGTCGAACATTCTGATTGACTGATTCACTGCTTGACTGACTGGTTCACTGCTAACAAAATGTAAGCCAACCCAGAAAGTTTAAAGCATCATATATGGATGAAAATACATTCAGTATGAAGCTTGTACATAACATAAGCAGTGCTGTCTCAAATTAAGATGAAATTGTTACATTGCTTGAAATTGACATTGAATCTCAGATGCAGTTCTATTCTCAAGTGAACAATCTCTGTGAGAAAGCTATAATGCAACTGTCTTGAAACATATTGGTCACAAACTAACCTGACACAACAAAGCTTCCAAAATACCGAAAAGCGTATTCCGACATATTTGGACCATCTAATAAGCTGTAAACACCTACAAATATTTTAGATGCTCTGAGAATTAAATCCTCAACATTTGGTAAACACTTCCTTGGGATATGCAGCTGCCACACTTGAATCAGCTCCTAATCCACATTCGAGAGCAATCGAACTTTAATTTATTTAGATCTTTCGTTCTATCTTGTGTGTATGTGTGTGCGTGTGTGTGAGAGAGAGATTTAATGTAGCTTTAAAAAAATTCAGTCACGTCGCTACGACGTCTGCAGTGTGACAGTTTATAGTGATGTCTTGCACTGTTGCAGTATGCCGCATACATGTGGAATGATACCCTACCCAGTTACATTATCCTGACACCAGGCCGACCAGTCCTAACACTAACCTCTTAATGCTGAGAGCCAAGCGAGGCAGCTGTTAGGACCACTTTTGTAAGTCTTTGCCTGTCTTTGACTCGGCCTGGGTTTCGAACCTGAGACCTCCCACATCCAAGGCAAACGTTAGTTCTATCATGTAATTGTAAAGACTGTAAAGATTATATCTGTAAATAACACACTCCACCGCCTCAATGATGTTTATACGAGCGTGTGTTGTTTATATTTTCTTGTTTTATGTACTAATCAAGTGGCGTAGTGTTAGCTGTTTTATTTTCAAGTAAGGTGTAAGCTGTATCGCAGCATGCTTTTTAGTTTTAATTTGGTGCTTCTGCATTCTCATCAATAATTTTCTGTTTTAAATAATCCTAAATTGTGATGTTTTTCTTTCATTTATTCTAGATACTCAATTAACCTTTACTCACCAAATTTTAAAATTCTTTACTTGCTCGTGTCAGAAGTCACGCGTTGAGTGCATTGTCCTATTCTTTATTTACTTGTTATGATGTGTTTGAGTGTCTTGCAAATCAACCTTGTTGTAATGCCTTATTTGTTTGATTAATGTCGGTAAAAAGGTCGTTAGAGCTGATGTTGAATTGTTGTTTTCAACCATGGCGACGTTAAATAAATATCATTGTATCTTTCTCAAGCTCGTATAAAAAGCAAAGCATATATTATTAGACTGGTGTATAACTTATATATATGTTATTGAAGCTTGGTAACAGTCTTCTGAATAGATGTCGGCTACCATTGTATTCATGAAACAGACTGTATGATCGACGCACCGGGCAGATAACGCATTCATGTTTATCAGGTTTAGGCACGCTTTAACCAGTAACAAAATCGGTCATGTTTCCTGATCTAGCGGGCAAGGCGTTATATTTCATCTGACAAAGATTGTTCGTTAGCAAGTAGCAACTTCAATTTGCCTTTCAGTCGAGTGCCTAAAAACAAATTTAACATTGTTTTTTAAACAATAGATACTTATCTCGTTCAAATATCTTCCCAAACCATTGTATTTATTTTCCATTCAAAGTTCCTTAAATGCTGTCGTTAGTTCGTTGATTTCAGTGTTGTAGAGTATTTTGATTTGCTCTGGAAAATACTAAACTTCGCATTTCATTTATTGCTACTCCTGTTACAAATTGAACGCACATTTTGATTCTTCATTCCCTGAAGTAAAATGGTCAATATAATTTTTTCTCTTAGTCTATGCACCCTAAGCATTATTATGTTGATGTATGTGTAGCAGGATATTTTATTAGATCAACGAGAACACCTAAACGCACTTGATGACTTTTCGAAAATTAGTTTTACTTTCTTGTGTAAGAGTGAGGAAATATTCAAAAGGAACAACTCTTGTTTCAAAGAAACAATGAGAACACCCGACCACACTTAGTGATATTTCCGACTCATTATTGCCATCTTGAAAGGGTAAAAGGGTGTTTAAAACAAACAACTCTAGTATTAGAACAACAAAAAAGCACAGCGTGGATACTGATCAATTTAAAGTCAACATAATTTAGATAGGATTATGCATCAAAGAATAATTCTTGTTTCCACCAAACAACAAAACAACCTGAGGACACCCTGAACTTCTTTTCATAATTAATACTCCCATCTAGTCAATAGCTATGATGATGTACTAATTGAATCAATCTAAATTTGTAAGGGCGATGCCAGTAAATGAAACTTGTTATTTTCGTTAAACAACCAATACACTCGAGTTCCAAGACATTACAATCTCTTAATTGAACATTGAGCGCAAAATAAATTCATTTTAACCGCATAGATAATGACAAGAATCTTTACTAGGACAGATTCCACATTTTTTGTTTTAGTGATGTAATTATTTCATTAGTGTATTATCAAAATAACAATTTCAGTATCAAAAGATAACATTTATGTTTTCTCCAAAAATTTGATGGAATTAAAGTTTGGTCTAAACGATTTGTGTTGCAAAGGAATTCACAAGAGCAGAATAAAACCGTTGAATTGTCGATTTTAATTATTATAAAAGATACCCTCTAATGTTTTAGAAAAGATGAAAATGTACAAATTACATTTAATTCTGATAATAAAGAGAGAATGACTTTCTATCCTAACGATGTAAACGGTACCGTATGAATACGATATAAATTCCACATTAGTCGTCATTCTGATAAATTTACTGTATGCCTCGAACAGCTAGTAAGCTTTACTCAAGCTGCAACGCTTAAAATAGACACAGTGAGATCTTTCATGGAAAACAAAATTCCATTAAAAAGAGAACATCTTAAACCTTAATATAGCTGTTGTGGGCAACATTTGACCTAAAACTGCAATCAAGCTTGCATTGTAAGGATTAAAGAAGCGGATGAAATGCTGAAAACAAAAATTCTCGTTGTTGATGGATCGTCATTTGTCTTGTTGATATCGTTCTAAGACAATTTATCGAGCGTAAATTTTTTACTGGATGCTGTTATAAAATTTTAAATTGGTGACGTCTGTGGTAGCGTTGACAAACCACTTGGGGACTATTAAGAGCAGTACAAAGAACGGTATTTAAGGTGCCTTTACTAATATCCTGGAAGTGCATTTGCTTGCACAAGTGTCAATCAGTCGATCGGTGCTGCATCTTCATTATGTATAACAGTGGAGAATATTGGAGAGCCATGTCAGCTGATAAACTAAATTCATAGGTTGCTAAAGACGAAACAACAGGTTGGACAAAACTTCTTCAAAATACTAATTGTCCGATAAATAAATGTTTGTCAGTGTTAAATCTAAGAATTAGATGATATGTCGGAATTAGATCACACTCGATCTTTATCTTCGGTGCAGAGGTACAAAATAGGACATGTATTGCAAAGCCTGTTTCGATGGGATACGGAACGTTTAAATGTTAAACTATCTGTTAGCATTGGGATGACAACACAAATTGTGTATATGAAATACAAGTAAATTTCCCAACAATGTATCAATAAGCATTATTGTATTAAACCACCAATTTTGTGGCAAATACCTAGGAAAAGCAAAGAGCTGATCACTGGTAACTCCATACAATATGATACTATGTATCTGGCAACATTGAATACATCCTTGGCCGGTGTTAATGCTTATATGCTCATAACGAGATAAAAAAAAAACAACAAAAATGTGGGATATTTTTGTTAGCATATTATCAATATTTTTGATATTGTATTTGTTGTATAGAGTTATAACATATCTGACGAAGACATTTTTAGCCTTTACTAGGTAAGGAATTCCCCATGTGGATTGGATAACTGTGAAATCTACCGAAATTGGATGTCATCTGTAGTATATTCTGCAGAACGCTTACAATGATTTTCATCTAATTGGAATGTTTGTTTAGTTTGAGAGTTTGCGTTGTTTTCTTTTCTTATTTCAGAAAATGCCAACTAAACAAACAACGACATATTAATAAATCAAACTCGTTTTTTAACCCGCTGAGTTCCTTACAAAATACATTAGCTTACCGCATTGATTATGTCATTATAAAACTATTTATACTTTGGATATATTATTTATCCAAGTTATCAACCTTCTTAATTGTGTTTTGTACCTCTTATACATGCTGAGCTCTATAATATATGAATGGCTGATTTGTCAGTAGATAATACCACCAAGATTAAGATGAAACACTACGTGTAAATATGTCGGATATGGAATGAAAGCTCATAACCTCAACATTTATGGTTATTGACTTTAAGTTTTCTGAGTTATTTGATCCATTGGAATACACTCAGTAAGCTACATACCAAGTGAAGATGACCAAATCCTCTTTCTCTCTACGACTGATGCAAGTAGCGTTCGTCATATGGCCAGAATCATTCTTTATCTGGTGACACTAGAATGTACGATTAAACATACCGATCAAACATAAGGATTCGTAGTTTTGTTTAAGTATGCACAAGTTTATGATTTATATATGTATGTGCATCACACGTCCTTGACGTTTTCGTGTCTATACCATTTTTCTGTGCTAAAATTAACCTCTTAAAGAATAAATTAAAGATGATTTGGGAGATACGACACCAAATTTAAGGAAGTATATGCCCATATAAAACAAATAAAAATATACTTTAGGACCGTCTCAGCATTCAGTTGTGTTTTTTTGTGCGTCATCAGTTGGATCACGTGGGGTAAACACAATTCAATAAGACATTCTATTAACTATTTCTATTTGACAAACCCTTCTAAATGAAATTATCACTTACTAGAATTCTAACATTGCTTACAAGTGTCAAAATATTTGTATTGTTTATATTTACGTTTAAGTGTCATTCATTAATCATAATAGATGTGACATTGCACAATCTGTAACGCAGTCCATTAGTATACTTTACAAATATTTTCAATTGTTCTTAGTTTATATGATTTCATTTATTACGGTTGCCTTTACGAATAGTGTATATATATATATATATATATATATATATATATATATATATATATATATATATATATATATATATATATATATATATATATATATATATATATATATATACTAAAATGACCAAAAGTAACAAATTCGAGAAAAGAAAACAAACACAACCAGTATTATCATACATATTAACATTTGCAAAATATGTTTGACAAAATATATATATAACTTGAGATTACAACGGAAAAAAGTTCTCTATATCGTTCCTCATACAATTTTGATTTGTCTATATATGCATCATCAAGTGCTAGCTAAGCATAATAACCTAGTTCTCACTTTGTATGGCATGTATACAATATTAATATTGACACAAACATTTATGACTGTGTAGATTCGAAACGGTTCAAAACGTTCTGCGCTAAACAAATTCTTTCTCAGAGGAAAAACCAGCTTATTATTTACGAAACAGGCACTGAACACAAAATATATGAACATTTGACTCAGACTGTTACAATCACTAGAGTGAATTTACAACAAGATATATACAAATAACAAAAATTGCAAAATAATAAATTAGAGGGTTATTTGGTCTATCACATTGAAAACTATCACGCCTATACCTAATCCTAGGATGTTAACAAAGGACAGAAAACCATCGTGACGAAATATCTATGCATTTTTTAAAAGTTTTCTAAAGAAATTGGAATCCCGGTAGAATTATGCATGGAGATCTATAGGAAAGATGTTAAGAGAATGGTCTATCTGAATAATGGACAAAACTACCACTACTACTACTACTACTACTACTACTACTAATACTACTACTAATACTACTACTACTGCTACTAAATATAAAAGATTCGTTATCATTAGGCAGATGTCATAATGATTTTTCAATTGTAGTATCCATTACCTTTCCTTACGTGTACCTCCTAAGTCGGTCCTTATGTGTACCATCTAAGTCTGTCCTTACGTGTACCTTATAAGTCGGTCGTTACGTGTACCTTCTAATTGGGTCGTTGGTGTACCTTCTAAATCGGTCATTACGTGTAACTTCTAAGTCGTTCCTTACGTGTACCTTCTAAGTCGGTCGTTACGTGTACCTTCTAAGTCGTTCCTTACGTGTACCTTCTAAGTCGGTCGTTACGTGTACCTTCTAAGTCGGTCCTTAAGTGTACCTTCTAAGTCGGTCCTTAAGTGTACCTTCTAAGTGGGTCGTTACGTCTACCTTCTAAGTCGGTCCTTACGTGTACCTTCTAAGTCGGTCCTTACGTATACCTTCTAAGTCGGTCCTTACGTTTACCTTTTAAGTGGGTCGTTACGTGTACCTTCTAAGTCGGTCCTTACGTGTACCTTTTACGTCGGTCGTTACGTGTACCTTCTAAGTCAGTCATTACGTGTACCTTCTAAGTCGTTCCTTACGTGTACCTTCTAAGTCGGTCGTTACGTGTACCTTCTAAGTCGTTCCTTACGTGTACCTTCTAAGTCGGTCGTTACGTGTACCTTATAAGTCGGTCCTTACGTGTACCTTCTAAGTCGGTCCTTAAGTGTACCTTCTAAGTGGGTCGTTACGTCTACCTTCTAAGTCGGTCGTTATGTGTACCTCCTAAGTCGGTCCTTACGTGTACCTTCTAAGTCGGTCCTTACGTGTACATTCTAAGTCGGTCCTTACATGTACCTTCTAAGTCGGTCCCTATGTGTACCTTCTAAGTCGGTCTTTACGTGTACCTTCTAAGTCGGTCCTTACGTGTACCTTCTACGTCGGTCCACTAAGTTTGACTCAGTCTGTAGCATCTATAGGGACTCCACTAAATATCCAATACAGTTTTAGTGTTTTGCAACTTTTGCATTAATTTTTTTGCAATTTTTTGGGTTTGCTATTGTTTTTGTGACTATTGATTCGCATTCTGATTAAATATTTTCTTTAACACATTAAGTGGTGCAGGTATTTTATGATAGAAAAGAGATTGTAATGTTGCTACACATCAAAAATTATGGTTGATCGTGTAGCTAACCTCTGCTATCGAAGTTGTAAAGTATTTGGTCTCGGAATATACATTCAAATTCGTGTTTTCAAGCGGTATGTGCCGGAATTATGTTCGTGTCCGACTTTTGCAATAATAGGAACTTTTTTAAATATACCCTTCAAACGTTCAGACGATTCAATATGGTGTTAATGCTTCCGAACGATCTGATGTAGGTTTGAGGCATTGGGGTAGAATGGTACAACGAAGGGAACACTTTTGTTGATTTTCTTTGCTTCATAGGGCTCCTCCATTAACGAGTCTAGGATTGCTAATAGCCTCCTCAATGTAGCTCCTCCTCCATCCTCTCCATCTAAGACGTGCTGTGAGGATTGATAATAGCCTCCTCTCCGTCTAAGATGTGCTTTGAGCCCTCTGATGGTCTTTCCAAACACTTCTCCTCCCCTGGCCACACCTTCAGTGATATAATACTTATCGCTATTGCTAACAACCACAGCTGGAGTTCCGAGACCAGGAAGGAAAAGGAATCATACTGGATATGCCGCCTTAGAACATTGAAACCAAGCGGTCTAAACCAAGAAGACTAGAAAATGAAAACTATGCACTAGTAGATTTTAACATTTTCTAAATCTTTATTATCCTTCAATTTTTACTATAAGAATAACTGGTATAGAATCAAATATCCGGGATATAATCTGCGTTCCATAAATGTACAAAAAGTATAAATAGATGTCGCTTTGGCTTGTAGACTTTTAGGGAATTATACACCGTTTTCAGTTTCCGCAACTAGTCTATAAAAGCTGGTTGTATTTATACTTTTAACACATGTGGAGACAGCCATGTAGAGGTTTACAAATACAACGTTTTTGTGTTTATTTGTTTGTCGTATATATGTTTTGTATTTGCCTTTGAAAAAGACTCATTAAGAGTCGAAAGCGCTTAGGCTAGTTAGTTACTAGTTTCGTACTCTTCGTCGTCAGTATATTGCATCTATTAATATATATATATATATATATATATATATATATATATATATATATATATATATATATATATATATATATATTGGAAATCCAATTTTAAAATACTGCATGTTAGCGGATATATAGTTCTAGAATTAGGTTTTATAAGACTCCATGGAGAATGTTATGTATTTTAAATTTCTGATAACAATTGAATAATTCATTCAAATTGTACATGCAAAGTGAAAACCAAAATCGAAGATTTAACTGGAAGCATATCATAATATTCAGACTCAGTATTAATCTACCTCTTTATTACAAAGACAGTCTGTTTTTAAGACGAGTTGGATGTCGTCTGCACTATCTACCAGTTTCAATGTGCAGATCATGTAACAATGTTACTAATTTTTAAATTTTGTTTGAGTAACCAACTTGAAATGTTCTTCCTAGCCGAACTTTAGAGACAAATTTACGTAATGCCTAAATCATGAGAATTCATGTATCACTGCGTGCAATTTTTTAACGAAATGTCAGCAAAAGGTTGCTTGATAAATGATGCAAAAACAGATTGTCTGATCCAGACTTCTTCTAGTACGTGATCATTAACAATTATCGTGCCAAAATTACCAAATTGTATACACAATATAATAGTCCAGATCAGTTAATATTTACCTGTAGGCATAATAAATATATTTTCTATTTCAAAAACAAATAACTTTGGTTCAATACTTTAAAATACGGTTGTACTGGTTCGTCCATAGAGAATGTTCATAAATACACCTTAAACAGAATCATTTTGCTTACATTTTCTAATAAATGATAATTTCACTTTTACCAAGTTTGAAGTATACTCTCTAGGTGGCATTATCCAAGATAAAACGATATGATTGGTCTTTTTTTAATAACTATGACTTCTGACACTTTACTGTACGAAGGACGTATCATATACATTGCCAGTCAGTCAATGGCTTCGTCAAGGTGGAGGGCTTTTGGCGCTTTGTTACTTGTATATTGCAAGATATTTTAAAATTACTTCAATATTCCGAATTAGGAATCACTTTTAGCTCTATTCCTTCTGGAAATTCTGCTCTATCTTGTAATATAAATCTTACACGACAACCTCTGCACATTTACAAGTAATACGTGACAGCGTGGAAGTTTAGAATAAATAATAACAAGAGATTCAGTCTTTCAAAGGAACAGACTGAAGATGGATAGCAGTTTCAAGTGGAAACATTATCCCGATTTCCCGAACTCCCGAACACAGTGGCATTCATATGACCGTTGATATGAACTGCGTTGATAAGCCCAGTTAAAAGGATTAGATTGGGCAAATAACTAATGAAGGTCTATATGGCAAATAACCAATGAAGGTCTATATAGCAAATAACTAATGAAGGTCTATATGGCAAATAAATAATGAAGGTCTATATGGCAAAAATAGTTCAAAACCACCTTACAGTTGCTAGAAGTGGTCAAAGATTGGATTGAAAGACATCATACAATTAGATGTATTTCGTCATTAACGTGTGACCCTCATTCGAAAAGCCTCTCGTACGAACAAGTCTACAATCAGCGAAAGCATGCTAGAACTGAACAGAAACTGAATCTCAAGTTCCTTTGCTAATTATATTACATGCCTGATAATTAGTTGTCTCACAAAATATGTTTGATCATATTGTATACCTTTATTTGCAGATATGGTCTCATGAATGAAATAGGATATATTCCAAATATTTATATAATTATTCAAAATATGCCTTGAAAGTTTTTATTTATATTTTTGCGCACATAAAGAACTCTCCGGTTATGAAAGAATGATAGTTTTAAGCAAACGTAAATTAAAGATCGATCCTTCCAATGATTCAAAATATGCATCAATTTCTTAGACCAATACCAAGGCCAAACCAGGCTTCTGGTAACTCCTTCCATTATATAATTAATAACTGTCAACATTGCAATACATAGTACACTGGTATTGTTTTTCATATGCCTATCAAGTGATAAAAATATAAAGAATGTGTATCTTTTCCGGATGCAAGTTATCAATACTTTTGATATTTTTTTTGGTGAATATCATTATAATATAACTGACAAAAATGTTGTTTAGCACCAGATAGGTAGGAAATTCCCATACACATGTGAACTGGATGACAGCAAAGTATACAGAAATTATATGACGTCATCTGCAGTATTTTCTGCAGGACGTTTACAATGATTAACAAGTGACAGGAATGTTTGCTTGTTTGTTTGTTTGGGTAGTGTTTGTTGTTTCTTTTCTTACTTCAGAAAATGCTAATTGAAGAAACGACGACAAATTAATGAATCAACTTAAATGACAGGTAACAGTTTAAAGCATTGATTATGTCATTATAAAACTATTTATACTTTGGATGTTATATTTATCCAAGTTCTCATCCCTCTTAATTGTACTTTGTGCCACTTATGTATGCTGTGTTCTAGAACATGTGAAAGACCAATTTATCTGTAGATAATGCCACGAAGATTAGGATGTAATATTACGTGTAAATGTGAAAGATCTAGACCTCAACAGTTGTACTTATTGCCTTTTAAAGAGATAAGTTATTTGATCCATTGGAATGTACTCAGTAAACTACTTACTTGGTGGGGATGACCATATTGCTTTTTTCCCTACGATGGAAGCCTGTAGCGTTCACCCTATGGGCGGATCCATTCCATATCTGGTGACACTACCATGTACGGTGAAATCACATAGATCACAAAATAATCTGTTTTGTATACGTATGCACAAGTTTATAATTTATAAATGAATGTTAATGACATGTCCTTGTCATTTTCGTGTTTATACCATATCTTCGTGTTCAAATTAATCTCCTAAAGAATGAAGTGTGTCACAAAAGGTAAAAACGTACATGTCTATGTAAAACAAACAGATATGGATTTAAAAACCTTCTTAGCATTTGTTGTTTCTGTATCATTAAATGCAACACCTAGGTAAAAGCAATTTTTAAAGAAAAACAGCGTAAAAACTTTTTTATTTTCAACACCCTTTGAAACGAATTTATTAATATTTATAATTACTTTTTACTTATAACTGCTTTCATTTTTGTCTTGTTTGTATTTATTTATTGCAATAAACGAGATAGTACACAACCGTAAAGCAGTCCATTAAAATATTTAAAAGATGATTTTCAACTGTTCTTAATGTTTATGACTTCATTCCTTGTGGTCGACCAATACAAAGCATTTTCTACTGAAATGACAATAAATAAGACGTCATACATGATTCTGAGATAGCAAACATGTTCGTGCTTTCTTTACATGCGTCATCAGGTGTGGGCTTGGCCTAATGAGCTAGCTCAAACTTGATATTGTATTTATACAATATACTCATTGACACAGACATTGATAATGGAGCATGTTCAAAACTATTTCCCAACCTTTTTAGCTAACCTAATTATTTAGTCAGACATTCAGACGATTCAACATGGTCTTAATTCTTCCGAATGATCTGTTATAGGTTTGGGACGTAGGGGTGGAAAGTTGAAACAAAGGAACTGTTGTTGGTTTGATTTATATGCCTCCAGGCCACGTTTCTCGAAGAGTCTAGGTTTATTAATAGCCTCTTCAGTGTAATTCCTTCTCCATCCTTTTTTCTAAGGTTACTTTTGAGTCACTCGAGTCTCGTTTCAAAAGTAGCTTGATTAGAGTATATATATGCTTATTTACCGTATGTGATGGAGGAGGTAGCTGGTCAAAGAGAGAGAGAGAGAGAGAGAGAGAGAGAGAGAGAGAGAGAGAGAGAGAGAGAGAGAGAGAGAGAGAGAGAGAGAGAGAGAGAGAGATTTTCTTTGGTCTGTGTTTTATTACCGGATATATTTCATCGAGTGGTGCCAAAAACATGATAAATATATCGTTTGAACAACAAATTGAAGTCTATCCGGTTTTAACTTAGGAAAACATCATTGTCAATTTATCATACAGCAAACTTGCTACAGTATCGAAGTTAAGAAGATTCAACTAACTCTTCAGCACAATACGCCCATCCCACCCCTGTTATTCTTTTTATCATAAATTCATTTTCTGAACATATCAATTCACGTAATGCAAGACAGCGGTATGCTTTAGCTGATCTAATATGTTACACCAAATTACATTTTAACAATTTGTAAATTATTTGACCTTATCTGAAAACAAAGAGAGTTCTATTCAACAATGCATCGAAATTTCTTTGCAGTTGGTTTATCGTTATTGTCAAGGAACTGACGGAAGATAACTTATGGGCATACACAATAAATTGCCGCATGTTATGATGGGACATCTTGAATTTTCACGTGTAAAAATATAAGGATATATTATTTCAATATGCAAGATACAGGAGTGAAAAACAATGCCATTTTCCAAACGTGTTTTGAAGAGGGGAAAATTTATGAGAGTTTATATATGCAATATGAAGTCAAAGGCAGAGGTCCACATTTACGAGTTTATATATGCAATATGAAGTCAAAGGCAGAGGTCCACATTTACGAGTTTATATATGCAATATGAAGTCAAAGGCAGAGGTCCACATTTACGAGTTTATATATGCAATATGAAGTCAAAGGCAGATGTCCACATTTACGAGATTATTCAGAGGAAATATGTTGATATTTAAGCATCAATTCCATTAGCGATAATGCAATCAAAACTTGTATTAAGAAAAGTACTTCCCAATCTGTTGATTATATTCGATGACATTCATTCGACTAGACCTAAAGAAGAATGTTCTACTTATAAAATTGCACAGGCTTAATATAGCATGATTGTATTATCGAATTCATAATTAAATCAAATTGTACAAACCTAATAAGGAAAAAACAGACAAACTATTTATTTTGAGGCAGTTTTATAATCAGTGAGAATGAGATATTCATCTGCCATATAATAAAAAGTCTCAATCGGTGATCAACAGGTGTAGTTAGTCGTCTGCAACATTTCCAATTTCTATATGTATATTATGTAATTATTTCAATTTTTAAATTTCTGTATTGAAAAAATATCATGTATATAGTTATATCCAATATATACATACACAATTAGACATTGCCAGGATATTGATGATTCCTGTGCCAATGAATGTGTGTTATCTTAGAAACTTATCTTTAAACAAGAACTATCATTGAATGCCAATTTTTCAACAAAATGGTCATCTAATCGTTGTTGGACGAGTGATAAAAATATATTTGCATTCCTAAGATATTGGCTAATTCAAGATTCTCCAAGCCATAGATCATTTAATAATTATCTTACCAGCATGCCCAACTATTTTGTGGCTCATAACGTGTCACATCAGTGAACACTGAACTGCTGGCAAAGTCAATGTTTCCTATTATTATCTTAATAAGTCTTGTACAGTGCTATGCAATCATGACGTACTTTTTCACCATAAGCAAAGTCATTTTGAACTTTTTTTTCCAACACCGATTACTTTTTATTTCACGAAATTTGAAGTAACATAATTAAAAATTCGTACAACTAGAATATAAAATAATTGACTCATTACTTTCATGACATGTACAAGTATTTGTTCACAGAGGAAAAATCAACAGATTATAAAACCTATTCAGCAGCTGTTTGTTGTTCTGTATTAAATGTACCACACAAGGTAATATGAAGAGATTTTATTGACTATTTCTATTTCCAGTTCGCTTAACAATGACATTACCATTATATCGAGTTCATCAATCGCTTCTAAATGTTATAACTTTTGGCCTCTTTGGATTTATGGTTAGGTTTATAATTCCGATATTGTATCACCAGTAGTGCCGTCCGTTATGATTGAAACGCTGATTGTGAATTGTTCTTTTTAATTTAAAATATTTTAATAATTGTGGTTCACTAACACAAGTGTTTCTATGAAAGTGGCATAAGGAACAACATCACTTAAGCGAGGAAAATGAGGGAAAATAAACTATTCCAAGGTGAATTTGATCGTTTAATGTCGCTTTAAAATAAATGCATCTAACACGAATTTTAAAGGGACTTGTTTTTCTTAGTGTACACAAATGAACATAAGATTAAAGGCGAAATATTCCTGTTACCAACTATAGCACCGTATCTAGTCTTTACCTCCTATAAAATTTTAAACGCCCTATTGGATGCCGATATAACCGATGGGTGTTGATTAACGGCAAGCAATAACGGTTCACAACAGTGGCTTCACTTTTGAAATAAATGATAAGATTCGAATTATATTTACTACGATGCCAATAACTATACAAATTAATGTTTAGCTGTCTCGTGTTATGTGTCGCGTAGTGCAATAAAAACATAGAAATAGAATACAAAACATAACCGTTTTTAACCGATCATCTATTTTGTCTCTTCAGTGGGTTCCATCAGTATTATGTCAGTAACCTCTCTACTACAAAGAACGTTACATTTATAAATTAAGATGTAAATAGGTTTTATATGTATGAAGCAAAGCACCATTTACCGATAGCGTTACTTTTGAGGAGTGGAAAAGTTATGACAGTTTGTATATGCACGTTAAAGGCAGAGTTCCATTTTTAGGAGTCCTTTGGCATAAACGAGATATTATCTTGAGCTGAAATTCAGTTTGTACCTGTTTAACAGCATGCTCCACGTTATATGGTTAGTCTACCTGTGTGATGTCATAGTATCTCAGGTCAAAAAATCAACCAAAGTTCGATTTGCGCTTAACAATATTATTGACCTGGCACATAATGTGCATATATGCCCCGGTGGCGCAATCGGTTAGCGCGCCGTACTTATAGACAGTATTCTCTGTGCGCAATATAGGACTAGGCGATGCGGAGGTTGTGAGTTTGATCCTCACCCGGGGCAATGTTATTTTTAGCTGTATATAATCGTAGTCTAGACCATGATACAATATTCTGGTTACAAAGAAATCTTTATGTACCTCAGCATTTTCTTTTGTTAATACTTTTAAAATGTTTTTTTCTTCATGTTAGCACTTAAAGAATCGATCAATAATTTCAGCAATGAGTTTTCCAGAGTCAACTTTAAAACTGAATTAAGCAACATTAATAGAACATTGTCTCTGTAACTTTTAGTTGCAAACAAGATATGTTTTTATTCGTTAAATGAAAAGAAATATGTTGTTTCTTCAATTCACATTGAAATTATCCATGTCGAAATTCAGTGACTTGGTCCCTATGCTATCAGATCTCAATATATATTACATAACCGAAAACAGAAAACAAACACCAATATTCAAATCAAATAATTGTAACATTGGATGTACAAATCAAGCTGTTATAAATCTGCATGTCACTGATAATCGATACCTGCCAACCTCGTCTGACTTCCCGGAAATGTGAGCCGATTAGGTTTGTGCAAGGCGTAGTTCAATGGTTCTTGCAACCAACGTTGAATATCGTGCAGACCATCATCAGTTTCTGAGCCTGATTACTTGCTTAGCGATGCAATATTTTAATGATAGTCAAGTGTGTCTTATTTTGATGAATAAAGCCATCTTTAAGGATCATAGGTTGTTGCAATAAAAATGATTGTTTTGTAGTGATGATTTACTTGTCCGACGAGCAATGGCCGTGGACGATGCAGCTGCCATCATGCATCGACCGCTGTGAGATATCTATTCAGGACTGATTTAGATGGTGGATTTTAGAAAATCATCCAGATCTTACGTTTCTCTCTTTCTCTTTCCTTGTAATGGTAATGTCTATCGTCATCCCCGTTACTGCTCGTTTTGTTCTTTCTATATTCATCCTGCTCCATGCTATTGAGAGACTGAGATTTAATTCGATCGTCTCGTCTAAAATCTTCAACTGAAAGACATTGCAATCAATGTGTCCGAACCATTGCGACAAGTCTGAGCAATCCATCAAAGTTTGTAACTCTTGCTCTAATTAAGCCAGCTCAGTGATATTAAAACTGGGTGGTGCTTTTGTACCAGATGTGGAGGTTCATTCACCGTTTATAAGAGACAATACGTTAATTCGCATCCTTCCACAGAGCCAGGTTGTACCGTTTTGATGTCCTTCGAGCAGGCATTCTTATTGTCGTTTTAAAGCAGTTTAAAACTCCTACTAAAAGACGACTCTCTACTCCTTTAACTACTAACTGAGGATTTCTTCATAATAGAAGACATCATCTCTTTTTTGAATAGTTTTTACGTATAGGCTATTGGAGTTTTCCATTACACTATGCTCGAAAAGTCTTCAATGACTCTAGGGAATATTTTCAAAAAATATTCACATTCAGGATCGATGGATTCTTTGGGAGGTTATTGAATGATCCACATTTCGCATCGATGTATTCAATTTGATTAATGCCGACAATACCTTAATGTTTGGCTAAACGATGAGTTCAACAGGTTCCCAAAACAAGTCACAATACTTTTTTATATAAGAATTCATATTACCTTTCTGTTTGTACCTCATGTATGCTTTACTTAGGCGCTGTACGATGAAAATGGTGCCTTTTGAACGAGCGAGTGAGCTATTTTCTTTGTATGATAAGGCTTTTTACAAGCCGGTTTGTCTTCAAGTTTATTTTTAGAGTACACCTTTCACACACACAAACACACATAGGTCTGTTGGCAAGTTGAAAGAGGCAATCAGAGACGCAAGCCGTATGAGGAATTTCTAGGGGAGTTGGGCGCTTGCCTCCCATTCCTACCCCGGCATTGTCAGCCTTAGACCACTATCGTCACTGGAGATGCAAGAGGCATGTACGAGGGCATCAAAAAGGGCATCAAGACCGCCCACATCAAGTCCAAGACGGGAGTAATTATTACTAAAAGACGACTCTCTACTGCTCCTAACTACTAACTGAGGATTTTTTCATAGTAGAAGACATCCTCTATTTTGAACAGATTTTACGTATAGGCAACTGGAGTTTGCCATTACACTATGCTCGAAAAGTCTTCAATGACTCTAACGAATATTTTCAAAAAATATTCACATTCAGGATCGATGGATTCTTTGGGAGGTTATTGAATGATCCACATTTCGCATCGATGTATTCAATTTGATTAATGCCGACAATACCCTAATGTCTGGCTAAACGATGAGTTTAACAGGTTCCCAAAACATATTATTATTATACTTTCGATGATAATGATGTTGTAAACTCTTTAGGCATGCAAGTCACAATACCTAATTTTATAGAAGACTTGGTATTTCTTTGCTGCTTGTACCTCATGTGTGCTTTGCTTGGGCACTGGACGAGGAAAATAGTGTCTTTTCAACGAACGAGTGAGCTATTTTCTTTGAATGATAAAGCTTTTTACAGGCCAATATGTATTTAACTTAATTTTTGGACTTTATATATATATATATATATATATATATATATATATATATATATATATATATATATATATATATATATATATATATATACATATATATATATATATATATATATATATATATATATATATATATATATATATATATATATATATATATATAGATGCAATAAACTGACTATTTTAATTAATCCCTGACACACGTGATCCCTTGGTGGATCCAGTACGCTTGAAAGGGTTGTTATTCGCCATATGATTTGTATTCTTTATAAGAATATTATTATTTGAACTAAGATGTAAGTAAGAATTGATTCATCTCTTTAAGGATTGGACATATTTTCCACACTCAAGAAAATAGGTCTGTTGGCAAGTTTATAACTCGTTTGAACAAGTTTTGACGTATTTTGAAGGAATTCTGATCTGGTGTAAATGACTATTCCTTCACGTTTTAATAACTTCATAAGACGTCTGCACCAACTTTAGAAATTGTTGGAATTAATTTGAAACATGTTTGAACGATAAACGTACTTTAAATGCCCAAAATTGTTTTCAACGAGTTTAATCTTTCTTGAATGACGTGAGAAACCTGTTTGAATGAGCTGAAAAAGTAACTTATGTTTCTTTAAGTGCCATTTAAAACTGAAGCATTTGTTGGATGTGAACAAAATTGCTAATTATGACAAATATAAGAAAGTATGACAAAAACAACAATGCGCCAGACAAATTTGTGCATTTCATTAGTGATGATGCCATCGAAACTTGAATTAAGAAATGTTATTCCCAGTGTGTTGAAGTCAATCACATATTTGATATTTGTCCCCAAAGTTATGCATGTTCCTCCTCCTTCAGCTGCTACTGCAAGAAAGTTGGCGTGTTACAAGCTTTATGATTCTGAAATCAGAGAAGGATAGTTCCTTCTATATCATCTCAAGACATTGTTTTACTCGCTTTTAGTCTGTTGAAAACAATTTTGTACTCAACCATCTTCCCAAATGTGCATAGTATGATGCCTTAACAACAGATCGATACGAGTGTCTATATAACTTTTTGGACAGGTGTCCAATGGGCTGTTGTCATTAATAGATTGGAAAGCATTTCTTTAACAAATCATCACTAATGGAAAACAGAATCTGTGTGTGTGTGTGTGTGTTTGTGTTTACCTGTCTTCTTCACTAGCTGAAAACTATATATTGACAATCAATAAAAAAGTGATATTCATCTGCCAGACAAAAAAAGACCCACTGAGTGATCAACAGGTGTAGGTAGTCGTCTGCAACATCTACCAAGTTCTTTATGCAGATTATGTTATATTGTCAATATTTAAATTTCTGTATTGAAACGATCCCAAATGTATAGTTATATCTAATATATCCAGACCAATTTAGACATTGCCTCGATCTTGTGGATTCCTGTGCCAAAGAATGTTTGTTATCTTAGAAGTTTATCTTTCAATAAGAGTTATCACTGTATGCAAGCTTTTGAACAAATTCGTCAGATAATCGTTGTATGGCGAGTGAGAAAAATAGATTTGCATTCCTAACATATTGGCTAATCCAAGATTCTCCAAGCCATAGATCATTTTATAATTATCTTACCAGCATGTCCAACTATTCTGTGGACCATAACGTGTCACATCAGTGGACACTGAACTGCTGGCTATATCAATGTTTCCTATTATTACCTCAAATAGGTCTTGTCCAGTGCTTTAAAAGTGAAAAGTGACATAAGAAGCAACATCACTTAAGCGAGTAAAACGAGGGAAAAGAAACTATTCCATTGTGAAATTAACTCTTTATCATCGCTTTAAACTAAATGCATTTAACACAAATTGTAAAGGGACTTGTTACTCTCAGTGTATACAAATTAACTCAAGAATAAAGCCGGGGTATAATAGTTACCAAATATATCATTGTATCCAGTCTTTACCCTCCTATATCATTGTAAGAATAAACGCCCTATTAGATGCCGATAAAAGCGATGGGTGTTGACTAACGGCAAGCAATAGCGGTTCACAACAGTGGTGTGACTTTTGAAATGAATGATAAGATTCGAATTATATTCACTATGATGTCAATAACTATACAGATTCATGTTTAGATGTCTCATGTTATGTATCATGGTAATAAGGAATACACGTAGTGCAATAATAACATAGAAATATAATACAAAACATAACGGCTTTAACCGATGATCTATTTTGTCTCTTCAGTAGGTTCCATCAGTCTTATGTCAGTAACCTCTCTACTACAAAGAACGTTTCAGTTATAAATTCAGATGTACTTAGTTTTTATATGTATGAAGCAATGCACCATTTACCGATAGCGATATTTTTATTGGTTGGAAAAGTTATGAGAGATTGTATATGCACGTTAAAGGCAGAGTTCCAGTTTTAGGAGACTTTTGGCAAAAACGCGATATTTTCTTTGAGCTGAAATTCAGTGTGTACTAGTTTAACAGCATGCATCACATTATTTGGTTAATCTACCCATGTGATATCATAGTATCGCATGTCAAATAATCGACCAAACAAAGTTCGATTTGTACTTAATAATATTGTTGCTACTCTGGCACATAATGTGAATATCGGTTAGCGCGCCGTACTTATAGACAGTATTATCTCTGTGCTCGACACAAGACTAGGCGATGCGGAGGTTGTGAGTTCGATCCTCACCCGGGGCACAGTAATTTTAGCTGTATATAATTATACTTATTTTTCGTAGTGTAGACCATGATACAAGATTCTGGTTACAAAGAAATCTTTATGTACCTCAACATTTTCTTTTGTTCATACGTTTGAAATGTGTTTTCAAGTTAGCACTTAAAGAATCGATCAATAATTTCAGCAATGAGTTTTCCAGAGTCAGCTTTAAAAAAGAATTAAGCAATATGAATAGAACATTGTCTCTGTAACTTTTAGTTACAAACAATATATGTTTTTATTTGTTAAATGAAAAGGAATATGTTGTTTCTTCAATTCTGCATGTCACTGATAATCGATACCTGCCACCTTCGTCTGGCTTCTCGGAATGTAAGTCTATTAGGTTTGTGCAACGCGTAGATCAATGGTTCTTGCATCCAACGTTGAACATCGTGCAGACCAACAGTTTCTGTGCTTGATTTCTTGCGTAATGATACAATATGATAATAATAGTCAAGTGTATCTGATTTTCTTTCAATTGCCTTAGGTTGTTGTAAAAAAGTGAATGTTTGTGTGACACACTAATCAATCAGGCTTAAGACGACACATTCATGTGAGACTTCATTGGTCTCTCTAGCTCATAAATGGCTTCAAATGCATGATCAAGGTAGAATAATAGGATCTGTATTTGTAGGTTTCAGAAACGTGTTTGATATGGTGGGTCATAAAACCCTTTTTACGATATTGAAAATTCACCAATGTGATGAAAGCCTCAATTAGAAGATTTCAGTGGCATTACTATTATGATGCAGAAAGTACCAGGTGATACCATCAGAGGGTTGACATCAAAATGAATGTCTATACAAGTTTTGAATTTCTGTGCAGGAAGGAGGTCCATTGTGGTTGTATTATGACTTTTTGTCAAAGCTTTGAACTTTTATATAGGAAGAAGGTCCATAGGGGTGACACCATGAGTTATTGCACCGGGTGACACCAACCCTAATGATGCCACTTTAAGATTTACTTCAAACTTAAGTGAGAGAACATAAAATGTTTATATCAATAATGTTCAGTCTGAACCCAAAACAATTAGATATGGAGTACAACAAGGTTTAATTCTAGGTCCATTACTAATGATATTATTTATTAATGTCCTACCGCTCTTTACTAATAGATTCAATTTCATCTACAGAACTCTATGCAGATGACTCAACATTATCACACATCCAAACCACAAAGCATAAACTAGAAATTTCTTTACAGGATGTCCTAAGCAACCTGGACAGCTGATGCACATGCAATGTCATGGTGGTAAATGCTGTTAAAACTAAAATATTACTTATCTCAACACGGCAAAAGAGAGCAAATCTTGATAATGATGAACTATGTCTGGCATGGAAGGATAAAAATTTGCACATTGTATGTCATGATACACTACATGGTGTTTAGGTAGATAATAACCTATCATAGACTGGACATATCAAATATATCAGTAAAAAGGTTAATTCAAGTTTACGGGTACTCAGTAGGATAAGAGATGTTCTCTCTAAAAGGTGCAGAAAACTAATTTACAGCAGTTTCATACAACCTTATTTAGCTTACTGTAATACAGGGGATGGGTAATTACAATGATAAAAACAGCAAAACTTGCACAACTTCAAACAATAGCATTCAGGTTAATAACAATCTAGAAAAAAAACAAGGAAAATTTATTAGCTGGTAAGTTAAAAAATATTACCTATGAAGACTGAATCAGGTTGAGAAAAGCTAAAGTAATGTATCCTATAACAGTGCTCCTGAATATTTACAATCACTATTCCAGCATCGGCTACCAGTTACTACTCCCCACCTGTGATCCATGTCTAACAAACAGTATAAAATTTCCAAACCAAATAAGGATTTATTCAAAGGAAGTTTCTAGTACTCTGGAACTTTGCTCTGGAACAGTAATTCAGTTGACATTAAAAATGCCAATTATATTTCCTTCCTCAAACTCAATATATACAGTGGCTTCAGAGATGCAGCTAAAATATATAAATTCCTTTCTATGATGTCCTCAAGGTAGATCGTTTTTCAGCATATTGTAAAGTCATTATTATTATATATCATACAAGGTATGAATAATTTGACATGTATGTGCACTACTTGACAGAAAACCTCTTTATCTAAAAGGGGTATGTGTAGCAGCTGCCTATGAATGCGAAATTTGCACTTTGTACAGAAAAAATAATATTACTGGATACATTTACACAGAATTAAAACTTTGGTAGTTACTATTTCACAATTACTTCTATTTCCAAGGTGGAATTGCAAAGATCGATAATTGATGTAAATACATGATTACTGTAGATGTTGAAATGTCCTGGGTATCATGATTCTAGCTTTCAAGCCATTTGTACCACATACATAAAGGGATTCAGTATACTTAATCTTTTAAACAATTTCCGGGAGACGTAAGTGTGGAGTTAGACCAATTGAGGAAACTTGATACAGATTTTGCAGTTCCACCCCAGCCTTATCTTTAATGTATTGGAGCCAGGTTCAAGGAAGTGTGGTGGTTATCACCAAACTACCAATGCATTATTACCAGAATGGTGTGTGGAAAATGAATAGAGATGTCCAAAGGTGTTGTGAGAGACAGCTCTAAATATCACTTTTGCCGGTAATGAATATATCAACTTTAGTTTAGAATGCATACTGTGTTTTAATGCATTATTCTTAATATGCTTAAGAGTTTATTTAACGTAAGAAGTTTCAAAACTGTTATCGAGACTGCTTACCAAATTATACATCTGCTTAGATTATTTATGTGCAACCCCTGTGAATGAATATTAAAATTGTAAGCTGTCCAAAACCAGACATGCATAAGTATGCAAATGAGAAAGAATTTTGTTTACAGTTGATACTCATCGAGTAGATTGTTTTATTACCTGGTTTCAATGTTGGTACTTAACTATGCTAAACAAATATAAGCTGATGGTAATACAATGATAAAATTCTTATGTAAATAGTATCTTCATCTGCAATTAGGCATTCCTATTCGATCCTAATGCAGGAGTCTCGGACTTCTAAAAATGCTCCACAAAATAGCTATCAGTGCTCACGACAAAATAAAACCCATGTGCAGCTTTGATCCATGTGTATTTTACAGTGGAATTTGCTGATGGAAGATAAATAACATTTACATAAGTGCATGTTCCTATTATTTTTAAAAATATATTTTTTCTTAACTTTTAGAAATAGCATATTACAAATTAAAATAAGTTTTCAGGATTTTCAAGTTCTAATCCTTGATAAGGCTGTACTTGTCTTGGCTAGGATGTACAGATGGGAGGCTTTTTCGTCAATGATGAAGTTGACATGCTGAGCAAAAATAGACATGCTGCCTATAGGCAGTTCATGCTACAGCAACATGGAAAGTTGGGGCTTGGACAGAGACTTTTAATTCCCTCTTGCTGTTTTGGCGGTTACGTGATAAATATATGGATGTACAATACACTGGCTTCATCCCCTCTAGGCTTACATGAACTTATTATAAACACTTTCTTGCATGTACGAATTTGTATATAAATGAATGCAGTTGACTTCATTCTTTGTTTTGTTGCAACTTCACACAGTAGTGCATCAAACAATAATGATTTCACTCAGACTAATGTGGGCAAGAAGGTCATAAATAATGAAAAAGTTTTCAGCAACTGCACATACAGCATTATACAGTGTTTTCAACTATTGATATTTACATAATATTCTACAAAATGTAACCTGCCTTAGAAAACATCTCCATATATCAGACACTGTTTTATTTTTACATAATTAAATCGAGAGATCTTCTCCTTCACCAAAACTAGAGTTGATGCTGGTTCTTGAGGCGCCGGGTTTCTACAAATTCACCTCGGATCATCTTCCTTTAGTTCTCTTATCCCCCTCATACCCTGCTTGCCGTCAAGTTTTGATAGATGAGGACTTTCTGTATAAGCTTTATGAGGTGGGATATGTTTTCTTTTCCTTGCAATGGTAGACGAACCATCACCCGCTTTTTTGTTGTAACATCGATGATACCTATTTTAAAGAATTTAATTTTCTTAATTTGTGTGACAAGTATTTCCATGCTAACTCATATTAACATTTCACCCAATCTTAGAGCCTCATGACCAGTTCCCAAGAAGGAGATGAGGGGTAGTTTTTGTTCTTATTTGTTCTATCTGCAAAGCACTATGTGAGAGAGTATGCATTTTTGCCCATTCCTTCAGAAGGCAACATATTTTCATGAACAGGTTTTAGCTAGTAATCATCATGATGACAGCATCTTCCCCAAACCCTCTTTGAAAATTCCACGAACCTCATGCCGAGATAAAATTAAATATTCATTAGAATGACAACATACTAATTACAAGATCTGTATGCATGAAAATATTAAGATTACTTACCACAGATATAACAAAATTTCTGCTGAATGACTTGTATCTAACACAAAGTTTTGAAGACTTGTACATGTGAATAATATTCCATTTGTTTGATGTCTAATCTGGGATCATAATGTACAATCAATATATAAAATTATTTCTAATTTCCTGTAATGAAACAAACTTACACTATCTCCCCTTCTTTGTTTCACAATACACCTCTGCCACTATGGATGCTGTTATCCAAAGCAGCAAGCTCATTCCTAGTCCTGTAAATAGAAGGGATGTATGAAAATCTCTTGGCACAGTACATCAGGATCTGCTGATGAAAAACTTCAAGCTCAGCAGTACGTCAGCAATTATCAAAAACATATATCTTGTACCATGTGTCATTTGTAAACTGCTAACAGATTATTGCAGTCATTAAATAATCATTACTGTAGGTAAATTTTGCCTTCATAAAATCGTTACTGAAGTGTTCATTGACATGGTGTCATGAAATTGTTTATACCTAATGTGCATGTATTCTCCAACAAAGGTTCATGAAGGCATTTATTAATGCCTTGGCCATCTGAGATGATTCACTCATGTGTACTGGTCATGCGAAAGCAGGAAACTCCTCCAGATACTCTGAAAAAATGCCACAATCAATACTTGTAGCACATACAGCTGGTCTATTTTGTGTTGGTAACCCAATATTGATAGATTATAAGACAACTTGATCTATATCATCAAGCGAAAGCTTCATGGCAGATTTGGCTAATGGTTAATGTGGCAGGAATGTAGTTTTGTTCAGGTCAATGTTCTTTCGGTATTCCATATTAATCTGACATATATATATATATATATATATATATATATATATATATATATATATATATATATATATATATATATATATATATATATATATATATATATATATATATATATATAAATGATATAAGAAGAAAATATACATTTTTTTAAAAAATCAGACCGAATTTAATGAACCTTTCTCACGAAGGTAATTGACGTGTATACAAAATGGCGTTTATGAGCACGCTGTTATAAAAAAAAATAAATTCCACCTCAACATACGATCCACACAATGCAGTCACCGAGTGATATACGGATTAGCCGATCATATCTATTTTGGTAATCTTTCAAAGGAAATAAAGTTCTTATGCAAAGATTTTAATAATAAAATAGTGTCCTTTTAAACACAGGAAAAATATATTAACAATTGGAAACAAATTTCTACGTAGTCATTACTCTACCTGTCCAACAACAACTTCGCCATTTAAGTGTATGATGCAGGTTCTAACTCCTCCATCAATGCTCTCAATCGAACAAACTGGTCCCCAAGACGAATCTTTGATAGGTCCCTTTGGAAGTCTTTGACAGCTTTTCGACGTTTCCTCTCGGAAAGCGACAAGCACGGGCAAGTTTTCGACTCTCTCGTGCGTCTGACATTTTTGTTTACAGTAAATTTGTAAATTACAAATTACACGTGACTCATAAACCACCCACTAGACGAAAATGACGTATCGGTTTTTGGTCACGTGGGATTTAGGTAATAGTTCGTGACCTACAAGTTTCAATAAACGCGGACCAGTCAAAAGTTTATTTTCAATCGTTTATGTATCAATTATCTAATTGAATATTCACACACTCTAGGTTTTTTTGCGAATTATTTCAGCTAATAAGTTGATTCATGTCATTATTTTCATAATCTATAAAATTCATAAAATTACAAACACTTTGCACTAATGTGCCTTTAATTCTCATACTTCTACAGAGTCAAGTGGTACGGTGTTGACATCCTTCAAGCAGACATTCATATTTTCCTTTTAAAGCAGAGTTTGTCATTCTTACTAAAACACGACCCTCTACTGATCCTAACAACTAACAGAGGAAATTTTCATAGTAGAAGATATCCTCTCTTTTGATCATTTTTTACTTAAGGCAACTGGATGTTTCGTTTACAATATGCTCGAAAAGTCTTCAGTGACGATGCTTCCTGATCACTGTTTCGCTATCGTCCTCTAGGGTATATGTTCAAATAAAATTCACATTCAGGATCGATGTATTCTTTGTGACGTTCTTGAATGATCCAAATCTCGCATCGGGGCATTCAGTTTGATTGTAATGCCGACAATACCTTAATGTTAGGTTAAATGATGAGATATACAGGTTTTCCAACTTATTATGATTTTGTGTTAGATGATAATGATGTCGATAACTAAGACATACGTGTCAAAATATCTTATCTTACACAATCATTCGTATCCCTTTGCTGTTGGAACCTCCTCTGAGCTTTATTTGGACAGTGGAAGAGAAAAATAATGCCTTTTTAATGGATTGTCTTTGAATGATAAAGCTTTCAACAGGCCGGTTTTGTCTTCTATTTTTGTTTTGGAGTACACAGTTCCGATATATATATATATATATATATATATATATATATATATATATATATATATATATATATATATATATATATATATATATATATATATATATATATATTACGACTCAACAAAAAGTTCTTTCTTTTGACTGATTCCTGCATTGAAGGGAACATTTAGTATAAGCATACGTTTTCACATAAATTCTTGATTTGTGTGCTAGCATCCTCTTTTAAGAATAATATTATTCGAACTAAGAAGTAAGAATTGATTCATCTCATTAAAGTCTGGACATATTTCCCACACTCAAGAAAATATATTCAATGCTAACAAGTATATAACTAGATTGAACAAGTTTTGACGTATTTTGAAGGAATTCAGATCTCATTTAAATGACTTTTTCCAACTCGCTTCAATTAACTAATAAGATCATTGTACCAACTTTAGAAATTATTGGAATTAATTTGAAAATTGTTGAACGAGATGCGTACTTTAAATGAATAAAATTATATTTCAACGAGTTAAATCTTCTTTGAAGAACGTAATAAACTTGTTTGAATGAGCTCAAACGTTACTTTGGCCACTTTAAATGAAATAAAAACTGAAGTTCTCGTTAGCTTTGATGGAGATTTCTAATCATGCCAACAATTAGAAACCAGATTTTTAAACATAAAAAAAAAAAAAAAAACAATAAGCCAGACGGATTATGCATTCAATTAGTGATGAAGCCATCGAAACTTGAATCAAAAACTTACTTCCCTATTTGTTGAAGACGAGCACAAATTAGAGATCTGTCCATAAAGTTACGCATCTCCCTTTTACTTGAGCTGCTATTCCTGCGGTTAGCGCAAGAAAGTTGGCGTGTTACAAGCTTTATGATCCTGAAATCAGGAAAGGAGAGTCCATTTCTTTTTCATTTCAAGACAATGTTCTACTCGATTTTAGTCTCTTGAAAACAATCTTGTTCTCGTCCAGCTTTGAAAGTGTGCATCGTAATATGTCCTAACAACAGATTGATAAGAGACTTTATATAACTTTATGGACAGATGATTGGTTGTTGTATTCATTCGACTGGGAAGTATTATTCTTAACAAATATTTACCTGTATTCATCACTTACAGAAAACAGAATCACTTCTCTCTCTCTCTCTCTCTCTCTCTCTCTCTCTCTCTCTCTCTCTCTCTCTCTCTCTCTATATATATATATATATATATATATATATATATATATATATATATATATATATATATATATATATATATATATGTGTGTGTGTGTGTGTGTGTGTGTGTGTGTGTGATTATGATTTTTAACGTAGCTTTAACAATTTTTCAGTCATATCGGTACGATGTCTGCAGTGTGGAAGTTTATAGTGATGTTTAGCACTCGGCCATAATGGCGCAGATATGCAACATGATGTCCCACCCAGTAACATCATCCTGACACCAGGCCGACCAGTCATAACACTAACCTCTTAATGCTGAGCGTCAAGCGAGGCAGATGTTAGTACCATTTTTATAAGTCTTTGGTATGACTTCGACTAGGGATCGAACACCTCCAACCTCCCGCAACCGAGGAGGACGCTCTAGTCACTGTGCCATCGGAGCGGTTTATATATATATATATATATATATATATATATATATATATATATATATATATATATATATATATATATATATATATATATATATATATATATGACATGCCATAAGTCGTTACTAATTTCAGTTTTCAAGAATAACGTCATACAAATTTACTGGAATATATATCATTATTATCTACAACATACTGCGGTTATATTATTTGCCATTCATTCAATCAGACTTTAACAAGCATGCTCTATATTTAAATTTACCCTGGTTTGTTATAAGATGGTTGTTTTTTCATATTTTAAATAAATCACATTTTACTGTTCATGCTTTGTGTGGGAAAAAGCCCACAATCTATCTAATTTGAAGCGGTTTGACAATCAATGAAAAGGTGATATTCATCTGCCAGAGAAAGCAAATAAGACTCACTCGGTGATCAACAGGTTTAAGTAGTCGTCTGCAACATCTACCAAGTTCTATATGCAGATTATGTAATATTTTCAATTTTTAAATTTCTGTATTGAAGCCATCTCAAGTATATCGTTATATCCAATATACACAGACCAATTAAGACATTACCTCGTTCTTGAGGATTCCTGTGTCAATGACTGAGTGGTCTAAGAAACTTACCTTTAAACAAGAACTATCACTGAATGCCAATTTTTGAAGAAATTGGTCAGCTAAGCTTTGTTTGACAAGGGATACAAATACATCTGCATTGCTAACACATTGGCTAATCCAAGATTCTCCAAGCCATAGATCAATAATAGTTATCTTACCAGCATGCCCAAGTATTCTGTGGATCATAAGGTGTCACATCAGTCAACATTGAACTGCAGACTATATCAATGTTTCCTATTATTACCTGAAATAAGTCTTGTCCAGTGCTTTAAAATGTGGACGTACTTTTTCACCATTAGCAAAGTCATTTTAAACTCTATTTTCCAACACCGATTACTTTTTATTTCACGAAATTTGAAGCTTTCTATTGCTAATGCCTTTGTTGCGATACATTCCCATACTACAGCAACATAATTCAAAATTCGGACAACTATAATATACAATAATTGACGCACTAATTTCACGATATGTACATGTATTTGTTCACAGAGGAAAAATCAACAGATTATTAAACCTATTCAGCAGCTGTGTACTTTTCTGTATTAAATGTACCACACAAGGTAAAATGAAGACATTTTATTGACTATTTCAACTTCCAGTTCCCTTAGCAATGACATTACCATTATATCGAGTTCATCAATCGCTTCTAAATGCTATAACTTTTGTCCTCTTTGGATTTATGGTTAGGTTTATAATTCCGATATTGTATCACCAGTAGTGCCGTCCGTTATGATTGAAACGCTGATTGTCAATTGTTCTTGTTTTATTTAAAATATTTTAATAATTATGGTTCACTAACACAAGTGTTTCTATGAAAGTGGCATAAGAAACAACATCACCTAAGCGAGTTAAACGAGAGAAAAACAATTCCCAAGGTGAATTCAATTCTTTAACGACGCTTTAAAATAAATGTATCTAACAAAACTTTTAAGGGGACATTTTATTCTCAGTGTGCACAAATGAGCCCAAGATAATAGGAGGGATATTCTTGTTACCAACTATAGCACCGTAGCCAGTCTTTGCCTCCTATAGCAATAGCGGTTCAGAACATTGGCGTGACGTGTGAAATAAATGTCAAGATTCGAATTATATTCACTATGATGTCAATAACTATACAGATTCATGTTTATATGTTTCATGTTATGTGTCATGGTCACAATGAATACATGCAGTATATTAAAAACCTAGAAATAAAATATAAAACATAACCGTTTTAACCGATTATCTATTTTGTCTCTTCAGTAGGTTCCATCAGTCTTATGTCAGTAACCACTCTACTACAAAGAACGTTACAGTTATAAATTAATATGTAAATATTTTTTTATATGTATGAAGCAATGTACCATTTACCGATAGCGATTATTTTGAGGCGTGGAAAAGTTATGAGAGTTTCTATATGCATGTTAAAGGCAGAGTTCCATTTTAGGAGACTTTTGGCGAAACGCAATACTATTTTGACCTGGAATTCAGTTTGTACTTGTTTAACAGTATACACCACGTTATATGGTTAATCTGCCAGTGTGATATCATAGTATCGCCGGTCCTATAATCGACCAAAGTTCGATTTGCGCTTAACAATGTTGCTACTCTGGCACATAATGTGAATATCTGCCCCGGTGGCGCAATCGGTTAGCGCGCCGTACTTATAGACAGTATTCTCTCTGTGCTCGACACAGGACTAGGCGATGCGGAGGTTGTGAGTTCGATCCTCACCCGGGGCACTGTAATTTTAGCTGTATATAATCATACCTATTTTTCATAATGAAGACCATAATACAAGATTCTGGTTACAAAGAAAAGCATTTTCTTTTGTAGATACATTTAAAATGTCTTTTCTAATTGGCACCTAGAGAGAATCAGGCACTAATTTCGGCAATGAGTAGTCCAATGTCAACTTTGAAAAGGACTTAAACAACATCAATAGAAAATGGTCTCTGTAGCTTTTAATTAGAAAAAAAGATATGTTCTGAAAACATTATTTTTTAAAACTAAAATTGTACATTTTATTATCAGACATCCATGTTCTTCCAAACCTATATATACTCCATTTTTGGTTTAGCCATTCTAGAATGGTTTTCGTTTGGTCAGTTTAATTAGTGGTGCACGTCCTGCAGGTGAGTTCCCGGAAGTTAATATTTATTAAGATCTTGCATTTCCTTGTTAATTTGTAATTGTTGTTGTTGTTTTTGTAGGGTTTAACGCCATTTTTCAGCACAAGATAGGCTGTACATGGCAGCCAGTCTAAATGATGGAGGAAGAATCCGGAAAACCCCGGAAAGAACAACCTACAAGAATTTACTGGTAAATTTCCTCACATGCCTACATTGGCTGAATCCGAGACTGGAACCCGCAGACAGAGGTGAGATGGCAGCGATCCGTAAATGTGAGTGTTTTAAACCACTCGGACTCTCGGGGCCTCCTACTTGTTGAGGATCAACAATATGATAATAATATGATAATATTAATGGCTGATTCGCTGTAAAAGGACAGCTTATACTCTAACACTGGCACTAGAATTGTAAACGCAATACGCTCTCATCATATCTAACCTAAGAAAGAAAAGGAAAAAAGCAATCCCCGTGGCCACCATTTTTAGACATTCAAATGCTAAGATTGCATTTATTTTCAACATCTTTCACATCATAAAACAATTTCATATGGTCAACTAATAGGCCTATTTTAATATCACAACCAGATAATTATCCATGTGCTGTATGTCCAAGCTACAATTTGGTGCTTGAGACAGTACATGTATGATAAATGCATAAGATAACTCTGTTATATTTTCCTGCTCTATGGTTGTTGTTTTTGATTATTTGTTGTGGTGGGGTGCATCTGGATGGAGTATAAGGTAAGATATTTAACTCTTACTAAAAGACAACTCCCTTCTACTCCTAACAACTGACAGAGGAATTTTTTATAGTAGAAAACATCCCCTCTTTTGAACACATTTTTACTTCAAGGCTACTGGAGTTTTCGCTTACACTATGCTCAAAAAGTCTTCAATGACGCTGCTTCCTGATCGCTGTTTCGCTATCTTCCTCTAGGTAATATTTTCAAATAATATTCACATTCAGGATCGATGGATTATTTTGGAGGTTTTTGAATGATCCAATTTTCGCATCGGTGTATTCAGATTGATTAGTTCCGACAGGATCCTAATGTTTGGCTAAATAATGAGCTATATTGTTATGATTGTGTTTTTGATGATAATGATGTTGTAATCTCTTTAGGCATTATGTAAAAATGCCTTGTTTTATACAAGAATTTGTATTCCTTTGCTGTTTGGACCTCATATGAGCTTAATTTGGTCACTGGACAAGGAGAATACAACGGACGCGTAAGTTATTGCTGTGGACAATAAAGCTTTTCAAAAGCCGAATTCGTCCTCCACTTTGTTTTGGAGTATTACGTTCCCTAAGCTAAGAATGAAGTGCATGCATTTTTCTTTCTTCTTCGATAAACTGGGAAACACATTTTTTAAATCAAGTTTCAATAACGGAAGTTAGGAGACTGTTGATAAAGTTATGACTGGAGGTCCAGTTTTCCAATGGTATAAGGGAATTTTATCAGTGCTGTTTCTCTTTCAGTTAGGAATCCTGGCGGCCTTAGTTTTTTTATTTGGTTTTGTTTCTTTTGCAGATGGTTTGTGTGTGTATGTGTGTGTGTGTCTTGTGTGTTTTCTTCTTTTGGTATTTTCGGCTTTGTTTTTCTCTGCATTGTGGGTGCTGCTTCATAGCAAGCGTATAATCAATTCTCATAGAAAGGAACTTCCCCTGGATTTTGGGATATTATAAGTTTTGGTTCTGGATATCAATTCTTGGATCAGTGAGTCGTGTCGATG